>JADRCD010184933.1:0-28884 GCA_019843815.1 Montemys delectorum | reverse complement strand
TCTATTCTATTCTATTCTATTCTATTCTATTCTATTCTAGTCTAGTCTACTTATAATTAGCTTAAAAATGCTCCATGGAGGTTGTGTTAATTGAGAATAAATTAGAAATATTGCCTGATATTTTAAATGCACCAAGCATCCTCAAATTGAACCAAAGATACCAAGTAGTGTTAATATTTTAGATCTACTGAAACTCATCATGGAACACTAGTTAGTATTTCAATTTAATCATAAGACACTTCATAAATATTGGAGGTGCTACTAGAGATTATTAGGAAGGAAATAAAATTGGACTTTTATTTCTTTAAATATCAAATTTTAAATAATTTCCAAACTTAAAACAACTACTTAATATAGGGAGAAATTGAAAAAGAAAGTTGAGGAGATCTTTCTGAGGAAGACGAGCACTCCAGAGCTATGAACATACCATCTAAGCAAACACAAGCAGACACATGATGGTTTAGGAAAAGATTTACAGAGCATGTTCTTTGTCTTGTTTCATTTTTAAACACAACCCAACTGTGTATGTAGATATCCACATTTATGAGGGAGCGAATAAAATATACATAGCCAATATTAATATGAATATCTAAAAATCCTATTTTTGGTATAACTCGTTCTTACTTGTTTTTATATTACTCAGAATTTTCCTAACATGTAAAATTGTAAGGGTCAGAGTCTGGGAGAAGGGGGTGAGACAATCCTTCTGGACATGGCAGGACCACAGCACTCATAAAATCAACATCTTTGCTGCCTGCCAAGATCTGCATATGTTCAAGGCAGGCAAGGTCCCAGCATATGGTGGGATGGGATCATGAGCTCTCACTCCTAGCTGAGCAGCTATAGAGAGTTGATGGCTTCTAAGGAAGTCACCACTGGTGTGGCCCTGTCACAGTTGGATCGTGTCTCAGTGGATGCTCCCACACCAAGGTGCATACAGGCAGCACAAACTGGGTCCACTAACCGCTTTGGTTTTTTGCTTTCTAATGGATGTGAATACCGTATTTTATGATCACAGCTTGTCTTTTTCACTACATAAACTTTCATTTGATGTAATCAATAAAGTTTATCACAAGTTGATGATGTATAGGGGGCAAGATGTTGGAGGGGGGATGCTAGGGTTGGATCCAGGAAGAATGAGAGGGAAAGATATGTGGACAAAGACTTTTAAAGTCATCATGTGCATGTATGAATTTCTGAAAGAATTAAAAAATTTGTATTAAAGCTTCATAATGGCTATTTTCATATTACATATTCAAGAACATTTCCTTTTATTTAAAAATAATTCAACATTAGATATTCTGATATTTGCATGAAATTGTCTCTAGTTAAAATTCTCTCTCTCTCATACACACACACACACACACACACACACACACACACCATATATAACTTGCCATCTCTATAAAATACTTTCCTCCTTTAGGCCTATGATCAATATGGAATTGATTTTCAGACAGAAGGCTCTAGACAGGAAACAAGCCGCAGCTGCAGTGCCTCGCTCTCTGGGCTTTTGACATTCATGCTTGTGTCTTTTCTTCTCCCCTTGCTGATGGCATAGATAGCTCCTCCCTTGTTGATGCTTGTAGAATTCCTGGGGCATCTAGCTTACAAACACATGAATCACAGGACTAAGGGACAGATTCCAGTAATAGCATGAAAAGTGTCCTGTCATTTAGTTTTTGGGTGTTGAAAGAGCCCAGCTGCCCTGCAGGAGCCAGTAATGCTTAGAAAGAAAATGGCATATTTCATGCTTTTCCTGTTTCAGTTAAAAACATGATAGCAAGGCCATCATTTTGCTCCTTCTGGAATACTAAGATAGGGAAGGACATTTTGTTCTCATATTTTCCTGTCCTGGACATAAGCTGATTTTTGGTATCGAAAGTCTTCATTGAAATTTCCAACACCAAGGTCTTAAGCTGATGTTCCCTGAGCTTCTGGATATTACATGAAGGTCAGCCAGAGATAGTGCTTGGAGTCCTTCTGAGTGCCAGGAACAGAGGGGCTGTGGCATCTTGTTCTGCCTCTTCTCATACTTCAGCTTAAACAGATATGTTTAAAGGCTCAAACTTGGAGTTTTCAAAAACAAGTCTTTGCAAATACATACTAGTTTAGGTGCTTCATTTTTATACACTAGAGAAACTTTAGAAATCTTGGACTCTTCAAAATCAGAATTGCTCGATGGTACTATTCACCTGCCGTGTTCAAAGAAGGGCATTTGCAGCGTATTTTAGTCTTTGTTTCTCAAATTCTCAGAAATGGCATAAGCAGAGACCAAAGGAAATGATTTAGCTAGGGGCATAATAAACATGGCAATGATGACGACAATGATGGAGATATTAAAGACTATTATAATTGTTTCACTATTTTTATGTCTATGTGAGTATATGCCATATGTCTGTCAGTCCTGGTAGAGGCCAGAAGAGCGTATCACAACTTCTTGATCTGGATTACTAGAGCTTGTGGGCTGCCCTAGGTGAGTGCTAGAAAGTGCACTCTGGTTTTCTAGAAAAGCAGCAAGCTCTTTTAACTGCTGAGCCACATCTCTAGCTTCCAAGACTGGTAGACGATAATTCAGGCACAGCTCTAGGTATACACACGTAGGGCTGAAGGTGGAGGAGTGTTTTTGACTAGAAAACATCTGACATAGTTCATTTTTTTTGTTGTCAATTTGACAGGATCTAGAATCACTGATGATACAAACCTCTGAGCTTGTGTGTGAGAGATCATTGAGAGGAAAAGTCCCAACCCAAATGGCCACATCACTACATAGACTAGGCTCTGGGCTCGAATAAAAGGAGACAGCAAGCTGAGCAAGAGCATTCATCTCTCTTTGCTTCCCGACTGTAAACATGTAAAACATGACCAGTTTCCTGACACTCTCGCTTCCCGACACAAAAGACAATACTGTCATATATTTTGAGCCCAAACCAAGTCATTTGTTTGTTTTTTTAATCAGGTGCTTTTATCCCAGCAAGGACAAAAGTAAGCAACATAATGTTCAGAAGGATGCTTGAGCTCTCAGGACTCTTGGTCCGGATGCCCAAGTCCTCTCAGTGAGGAAACTGCAGATTGTACATGGGGACCATGGCTGCTTATGTTTTCTTCATTTTCTTGCTTCCATGGTTGTCTCTTCCCACTTTACATAGCAACTTTATTCCCAAATAATCTCCCAGTCTTCAGAAGCTGCTAGATACCAGGTGATGTATGACTGCATGTTCTCTGAGGATGGCAGGCTGCTTGTGCACGTTGGCAGCACTTCTGGTCAGACTATTGTTTGTTAACTCTTAGGAGGAATCTGCTCTGGGTTTTCCCCACAGGCTGAAGGTCTATGATCCTTTCTGGATATCAGTATTTACTACCCATTTTGTGTCCATCAGCACTTGGAAATTTCTGCCTAAGCACTTAAGTCAGTTATATAAACTACCTAGCATTAAAAAGGGAATGTCAGTTACATAATGCTCATAACATTTTGCCCTACTTGATTGTTCTCTTTTCCGTGCTATGTAGCAACAATCCTAACTTGGTTCCACCTCAGCCCTCCAAGGGCAATGTTTGGCCCATGCTGATGTGCAGTAAATTTTAGCCATTGGTTGTCTACGGCTGAAGAACGTGTGGCTCTTGCTTGATTGCATATAGAAGTTTGTATTTCCTGCCCTTTCATTAAAAGATTAGATTCCGAGTGTTGAAATCAGCCTACTATTATAAAGCTTAGGTTTTTTACATTGCCCATTAGGTCCCATAGAGATACTGCTGACAAACACTGTTGGTCTCAAGCAGGCCAAGGAGTGTGCAGAGAATGTCTTAAGAACCCCAGACCTCTCCTGTACAAAAGTACAGCACTAGGCCTGCTGTGGAAAGCACTTAGAAGGTCACATGAGACTTTATTTATTGCCTTCGAGTCTCATTTACACAGAACTGGCAGAGAAAAGTGACAACATCCAGCAATGGTCTTTTATTTTCCAATTTCCAAGTCAGGAAAGTGGTGGTAAATAGAAATACTTTTCTCTTTTGAGTTCCTTATACCATAGTACCACTGGATAGAGTTTAAATGTAAGAAGCCAAAGATAATGGATACCTCCTGAAACATAAAAATAAATTATTGGCATACATTCATTGTAGATAGTGATGGGTTTCATGGGCTTTGACAATACCCCATTTCCCCGTGTTTGTCTGCACTCCACTCCCTCAGTCTTGCTTATAATTTCAGAGCTTATAAATGCCATGTATATGTCTACACATGGCTCTATGAACCTATGATGACCTAGAATTTACAAATGAATGAGAGAAGACAGCAATATTCAATATTTCTTCTTCAGAGACTTTGCTTACTTGCATTAGTTTTCATGCTAATGACATAATTCCCCATTTTTAAATTTTTATTAGACCTGTAGATGGATGTCAGGACTATCACAGGCAGTTGACTCTGCTTTGGTTCTTTCTCACCCTTTCATCCTTTCCCTTCCTTGTAATCACTCTTTCTCTCCTTATTCCAGTCTCTCCTCTTTCTCTGCTACTGTTCCTCCTCCTCCTCTTCTCCCTGCATCCTCCCTCTCTTCCCTCTCTTCCATTTTAAACCTGACTTGAGTGAAGACAGTCGGTCATACATACTCTTGTTGATTTCCCTGATTATTTCTTGCCATCTCTATTTTATGTTTAATGTACATGGTTGCTTTGTGAATAGTAAACCCATATTTATTGGCCTTGTTTCAAGTGAATGTTTGACAAAAAATGGAGAAAACATTTATTAGATGAGATAAAAAGAAAGAAAATATTGGCTCCCTTAAATTTTTTTTCTTGAAACTTCAGTCCTTCAGGCTCAGACATCGACCACATGTATAGCTTTCTTTCCATGGGAGGGGACAAAATTTTTAATTCCAGCCTTTGAGAGCTTCTTGCCTACACAGTGACTGCTAGTAACCAGCAATCCTTTTGGATCAATGTATGGCAACCCCAGATAGCACTGTTTATTCTTTGTAGACCTTCAGAAGTTTAAAGATCAAGTTCCTCTTGCAATAAGACACAATATGTAAACCTCCTAGATGTCTTGAAAGGGATGATAGCCCAGATCTAGGGACCATTGCCAAGGGGATGCACAGCATTTTTACATCTAGAGACAGAGATTCGGAATTCTTTTGGTTTTGTTCCCTGAAGAGTACAGATTGTGGAATCTACCTCCTGCTCTGCAAAATGCTGCTTGCTGTTTAGCTGCCTCTTGACAGGGTTAGATCTCACAGCTGTGGAGCCTGGGGTTGTTATTCTTAGAAAGCCATGGGAGTAGTTCAGTGTGCTGATGCAGATTACTCTCCTGGCTGGTTTCAAATAAAATAAATATAGAATGCTACTTTCAAGCACTAAATACTGCAGTGTCTTGTAAAGTCTGAAAATACCATTGTTTGTTTTCCTATATCTTGGTTTAAAATTATAGAATCCTTCTTGATTATATGTGGTCCATTCATGACTAAAATATACTCTTCCTTTCTTGTCTATTATTAAACATCTGTTTTTGTTTGTTTGTTTGTTTTTAGAAAGGAGCACAGGAGTTCCTGGGACATGTGTACTTCTTAGCATGTCTCCTTGGGTGTTGAAATACCATATGAGTTTGTTGGTCTAGATTTCTCAGAAGTGTGTGCTGCTCATTCATGAACACTTCTGGGTATATTCAGCTAGGCGCAAAGTACAAAGCAGTAACTCTGGGGCCCTGTGTTGTTACCCCTGTGTGTGCCAACCTTGTATTACCCCTGTGTCAACCCTATGTTATCATGTGTCACCCCTGTGTGACCCGTGTGTTACCCTTGTGTCACCCCGTGTGACCCCTGTGTTACTCCTGCATCTCCCCTATGTGACCCTTGTGTCACACTGTGTCACCCATTTGATCCCTGAGTGAACATGTGTGATACTTGTGTGACACGATGTGATCCTGTGTGACCCCTGTGTCACCCCTGTGTTACCTTTGTGTTACTCATATATGTTCCAACCTTGTGTTACCCCTGTGTCACTCCTGTATGACACCTGTGTCACCTTGTCTCCCCCATGTAACCGCTGTGTGACCCATGTCACCCTGTGTGACCCTTGTTTGACCCCTTTATGACCCCTGTGTGACCCCTGTGTGACACCTGTGTTGTGACCCTCCTCCAGCTAAGAGCTGGTTCTTTCAGACCTTGCCTTGCCACAAATAGCCACACCTTTCTCTAAGCTCCTGCAAATAGCCATGCCTCTCTCCAACCTCCTGCTAATAGCCATGCCTCTCTCCAAGTTCCTGTTAGCCAGAAGTCCTGCCTGAAGAGACTGAAGATGAAGATGCTGATTGTGTCATGAGTTGCTGATGGACTGGGGGAGGAGTTTTTCTCTACCTACCTGCTGGTAACAAAGAGAGGTCAACAATGATGGAGGACTGAAAGCACACCATGCCTCGGTCTCATTTTCTAATCCCTTCTCACATTCCGGTTCCCTTAATTTTTCACAGACTCTAACTCCCATTCCAGAAGACCCATTTGTGTGTGGCTGCAGGCAGCCACGCTGTGTGACCCCTGTGTTACCCTGCATCTGATCTGGGGCATGAGGAATAACTTGTGGGGGGATGTCTTATGGAGCCAGCATTCTAGAACCTTTCATTCAAATTCCCCTTTGACCAAAATACCACTGTTCTCAGGCAGAACATGGCATGTAGAACCAAAGCGGGGGTTAGGGAATACTCTTCTGGAAAGAGAGGCATGTGGAAATAGATGATAAAACCTTCCTCTTTGTAAAGAAAAGTCATAATTGGGGCAGCAATGCATTGATCTGAATGTGTCCTTCACCCCATGGGGCAGGTGGAAGAGTGGGGAATTGTTCTAATCTTGTTTCCCAGAAAAGCAAATCAAGGCTAGGGGGACTTTTGTAACACTGGCATTAGTTCATCACCATAGGCAGAGATAGTGTGGAGATGCAGGTTGGATAACTACCTACTCTCTACAGAAACTTCTGTGAAAAACATTTACATGCCCTTCTTTTCATAGGCAGCAGAGAGGGTTCTCACTGTGAACACGGGCAGAGAATGTTAGCTCAGCTAACACATCCTGTCACTTAATTTGTTACTCAGAATCACTGTGCTGGTTTATTATGTGATACTAGTTATTCAGCCTGCAGCCATCTTTGCATTCAGACTGAGCTCTGGCTGAGTAGACACCGACTGTCTGGCATATTCACCAAGGACTGTGAATGGAGTTTGCACGCTCACTTCTCTCTTCCTTTTCTCCACATCATGCCCATTTTAGAGTTTCTCCCTTGCTTGAAACATTTCCTGATCACATTGGAGTCCTTTTTAGTTAATTTATCACTCTGCTCTTAGTTCAGAACACAGCCCAGTTTCTCATCTTTGCTTCTCTATCTCTTTCAAGTCTATGGTGTTCTCACAGCTAATCTTCAAGTCTCCATCATCACTGATTTCCTGGGTGCTCAGAATGATATGGTACTTTAGGGAAGTACTCCCTGACTATGACATAGATTATGTTTTTGTAGAAATTTATATCAAGCACATACAGATTAGGACTCTTCTCTATGCAATATCAAAATATGACCCATTTAAATGCAACATAACTTTAATGAAGTTGCTTTAATTACTTGCATTTGATGTAGCAAGTGATGCTTAGCTTAACTTAGTATGGCTTCTTTTTCATTCATTCATTCATTCTTCCTTTTTTTTTTAAATTAATGAAGCATTTCTTCTATGGATTGTGGGAATGTGCAACTACACTCACAGTTCTTTCTTATCACTGATTATTTCTAGGCTCAGATACTGTGGTAACTTGTCTCTGATACTATTTAGTAATTATCTAGTAATCACTATTTAGTAATTATCTAGATCAGCTTGGCCTATGAGCATGTCTGTAGAAGATTGACTTGTTTGTGAATTGATGGAGTAAAGCCTGTTGCATAGTGGGTGGTACTATTCCCTAGGCTATCTAAGGTACAGTAGGTCTTGAATTGTATAAGAGTGAAGAATGCTATAAAGCAGGTAGCATGGATACATTTGTTTCTCTCCGTTCTTGAGTGGATATGATATAACTAGCAGCCTCAAGTTCCTACCACTAATGTCTCCCCTGCATGATGGACTGTACTCTGGAATTATATCATAATTAATCAAATAAACCCCTCCTCTAGTTGATTCTTGTCAGGTATTTTATCAGAGCAAAAACAAAGCTGGGAAAGACACTATATGAATATAAAGCACTTAGTCATGATCTGTCTTTTCTTTCTCTTTCACATTTCCCAAACTTCAGAGTACAATGATTCATTAAACAACAAACAAAACCTCTTATCAAATTAGAGATGAAATATAAAATTATATACCGTATGGCTTGTAGGAGGAAAGAATGAGGCTCACCTTGAGGAGCTTGTAATTTACGGGTCATGATGAACTAGTATAATATCTATAATCATGCACACAATTCAAAGCTATGGCAATTTGATTTCTGAATATTTTATCAGGGACTGCAGGCTTTATTGAAGCTGGGAGAATTTTGAAAAATACTGGTATTCTATAGGCATTGATTCTAAAATCTCTTTCCAGAAGAAGGCTTATACATTATAGGTTCAGAAGCAATGTAAACCCCCTCTGTTTGGTTTTCTTGATCAATGGTTGGGTTGACACTCACAGACTGAGTTATCACCCTTGTAGCCATGCTGAAGATTCTGTATCTCCTAGTGTTAGTGCAGTAGTCAGAGCTTTTAAAGTTGGAAAGTGGTAGTTTTATTGGTTCTCTTAAAACCAGAGTGTGTACTCAGGGATGGGTCCCTAGAGCACAGGTTTTCAAGTAGTGTTTAGGAGCCCCAGCATTAGACTCCTAAATGGTTTTTGATCCCAGCACTTTAATGTAACAAATCTGCAGTCTCTTTCCATAAAACTCAGCAAATAAGTTAATTCACCTTGTCTAACAGAGATGGAGAACAACAATCAGCGTGTATTAACAGAATCACGGAATTCTGAAAGCCCTCAGAGTGGATGAGTGGAGAGTTAGTTGACTCTAAGGGAAAGTCTCTTCCCAGACTCTATTGAAAACTTTCTCTTATGCAAAGTAAGTTTTATGCTTCTTAATCAGCTAGCATGGCCCCAGGCAAGGACAAAATTCCTCAAGGTTGAGGACTCTGATGCTGCTGTAGACAGTTTTCAGCCTAGTGGGTTGAGGTTTTGTTGAGATCTTGTTACTGAGCCTGTCCTCTGTGGCTCCAGCCATGAGGCTGGTTAAGAAACATATCCATCATCAAGTTCCCACTCACTAGAGGCTGTCAGCCTGCAAGTCCTTGGAGTTGCTTGTTTTCTAAGGCTGTAGAACTGTGATCAGCTTCATGCAGGTCCTCCACCCTTTGCATCTGGCTTTGTGTTGGGAAAGAAAGTGTCACAGACTCCTCAGTAGTCAGCAAAGGTCACACTTTCTATGTGCTTCAAGTTTTTTGGCGGGGGATATTGTTCACATTCTTTAAGGAATTGGAAAATTTATGCTCTGGAAAAGAGCAATTCTTTTAGTTGTTAGTGTTTTCTGTATAGTGCAAAGTCACCTTGGCAATTGACCATCATTAGCCTTTGGGCTGCTATTGTTCACACTATACTGATGATGTGGCTAAATACTAATTGTTACTCACTGAATAGCTGAATGGGAAAAACGGTTGAAATAGATTTCCTCTGACCTCTGAGGATGCACTAAGGTCTACCTAGTTCAGCCTGGCTCAACTGATAGGGTATGGGACTGGCTTTCAGGCATGAAAGCCAGATAAAAATGATGGCTATCCCAGACAGAGTGTGAAGCATAAAACAGAGAGGAGAGAGGGGGTCAGTGGCTTTGGGATTCCAGTTTGAGGGAGTCTAGATTTATGTACTAATCTGATGACACAGTAGGTGATTATGTAAGGTGGTGCAATACATTTGAATGCATCTCCCTAGCGCTTATCCTCCAATTCTTATTAAAAGTCCTTAGTCGATCAGGTGGTGGCGTGAAAGTGTAGACCCACACCCCCAATGAGAGTATTAGTGCCTTTTGAGACAAGCATGAGCTGAGCTAAAATTGGGGCTTGATGCTTCTCACTATGTGACTTTTTGGTGCCATATTTGGTGAACCACAAAGCTGTGATGCACCAGGAGATGTGAACAGAAGCTGACATCACCCTCTTGACCTTCACAGCCTCCATAACTTACACCTCAGTAAGTTACTTTGGTACCAGATTTTGGCAGATGCTAAAGTTAGAGCCAGGTATATAGGATGGCCAGTAGAGGAGGAAGTTAAGGGTTGATGAGGTGTGCCTGAGAGTACAGTGGTACCTGGACAGTTTCTGCCAATGATCTCGGAACGTCTGTTCATGCAGAAAGTAGGTGGTGCTAGAAGGGTGGATGTGTCCTATGGCTCTTGAGGTTAAGGCTGGTGCACTGTGTTCAATGCTCAAGGTAGTCTATGGAATGATTTTGTTATAATCATTGAGACTGATCTCTTATTCTTTCTCTTGGAGTTGAATGTACTTTTCAAAAATATGAACTTGTAGGTCCTATAAATTTGATATAACAAAAAATATTTTAGATTTCTCAACAGATAGCTTTTCCTAAGGAAAAAAGGATGCTAGAACTTAGCTTAATATTTTCTCTCTCTATAAACTGCCATTTAAGTTTGTCAAGAAGGGAAGACTGGCCAGGCAGTAGTGGCACATGCTTTTAATCCCAGCACTTGGGAGGCAGAGGTAGGTGAATTTCTAAGTTCAAGGCCAGCCTGGTCTACAGAGTGAGTTCCAGGACAGCTGGGGTTACACAGAGAAACAACTGTATGAAAGGGAAGACTGCTATTGCCTGAGTTTCTAACCAGGGTTCTCTTGAGATGAACTCACATTAACTTTTAGCTTTTCATTTTCTTTTTCAGAAATGCATTTTTTTACAAGAGGTCAAACTCATTTTCTATAAGATTATTTAATTATTTTCTTTTATTATTTCAGACATGTGTGTCCTTACCACCTTTGTACATCTTCTCTATCACTACAAATATATTTCTAATGCTCATGTCTATTCAGTTTGCTCTATGCCCCCTGACATTAAACAGTAACATCTGTTTGATCACAGATTTGTTCACTGGAGATTAGTGGGCTCAGCAGACATGCAATTCCCACCAAGAATGTATCCTATAGCCAATAGCTCAGAGGTAAAGAGTAGGACCTCTTAAGTCACTCTCTCTTTTTGGCTAATTGTTGATAGAGTGCTTTTCTGTTCACTCATTGCTGGTCAACACAGTTAATGTGAGCTAATTGATTATTGTAGATGTGCTAGAGAATGGCATTTTGTAGTCCTTCACTGTATCTTCTGTGTCTCACACATGTTCCATCTCTTTGTCCAAAATGTTTTGGGCCTAAGAGTGGGTGGTATAAGTTACTTGCTTAGGGCTGGGTCCATGTCTATTTATTTTATATGTCTTGGGCAGCCATGAGTCATTGCATTCATGACTATTGATTGCAAGGAAGGGCTTTCCTGATTAAAGTTAGGAGCTGCCTTTTCCATTGGTATAAACATAGTTATTTAGAAGGTATTGATACTGTGCCCACATAGGTAATGCATGGATGTCCTACCTTCATATCTGAGTTATTATACAGGTTTACAGTACCAGACATTGATTCTCCCATCTTCCATAGAATGGTTATTGAATTATCCAGAGGGCCGTTGGTCATCCCTGCCCTCAACAATCAGTGTGCTATTATGCTGGAGAACAAATCTTGCTTTCCAACAGATTTCTTTATACTTCCTTTATTCCATGGAGCCCTTCTGTGTCCTCCTCATCTCTCCAATTCCTCTGTTCCCTGTGCCTAGACCATTTTCGCCACAGTACTTTATCTCTTTCATTCCTTTAAGTGTATGTTCTTCTATTTACCATTCCTTCAGATAGCCCTTCCTCCTAATTTCCTTCCTTAGTTCCTGGTTTGCAAAAATACTCCATATTAGACACACTTTACTAAATTGCTGAGAGTAGGAGCCTACTTTTTAAAACTGTGTTATTATTGTCTTTGAGTATTCTAAGTTTTACCTCATTTAGAGTATTTGTTTTTCAATTTTACTCATTTGTCTTTCATTTCATTTTTCACTATAGCTAAGCAAAATTTCATTATGCATATGTACCACATCTTCATTATCTACTCTTCAGTTGTTAGGCATCTAAGCTTCCCTTCCCCATTAGAAACTAGCTATTGAAACAGACAGCAACAAATAAGAATGTGCAGATGCCCCTTCAGTATGGTATAGAGTCCTTTGTGTGGATGTCAAGGAATGGTTTAGTTGGGTTTTCTGAGAAATCTCCAAACTGTTTTCCAAAGTGGCTATACTAATTTACATTTTCATGAAGAATATATAAGAATTCCCATTTCTTCTCATCTGCGATCAGTATTTGCTGTTGTTGGCGGTCTTGATGATAGCCATTCCGACTGTGATGAGATGGCATGGTAAAATAATTTTAATGTGTATTTCCCTAATAGATAAGGATGTTGGACACACTTTAAAGTATTTCCTAATCATTGGTGTATCTTCTTTTGCCAACTTTTTTGTTTATGTCTGTAGCTCATTTTTAAAAATTGGGTTGCTTGTTTTCTTGGTGTGCAGGTTTTGAGTTCTTTGTACATTCTAGCCTTTAATCTTTGTCAGAAGTAGAGCTGGCAAAAGCCTTTTTCCAGTCTGCAGGCTGCAGGCTGCCTCTACACTCATTTGAGTTTCCTTTGCTGTACATAGCTTTCATGCTTCATGAGATTCCGTTTGTCAGTTGTTCTTTTTTCCTATCCCACGGAGCTCTCACCTATGAAGTATGCTGATGAGTACACTCTACCTC
Source organism: Montemys delectorum (assembly GCA_019843815.1). Classification (NCBI taxonomy): domain Eukaryota; kingdom Metazoa; phylum Chordata; class Mammalia; order Rodentia; family Muridae; genus Montemys; species Montemys delectorum. The sequence continues at coordinate 16,063 of JADRCD010184933.1, read as the reverse complement.
TATCAGTTGTAGAGTATCCTTGCATTGTTGGAGCTTTGTACAGACTGAGAGCTGGAGACAAGGATCTCATTTCTTTCTTCTGCGTGCTGATATCTAAGTTTCCTCACTTTGTTTGCTGAAAATGCTCCTTTTCCCCCAAGGTTTATTTTTGGCAACTTTCTAAAAACCTAGAAAATATATTATATTTGAAACAATAATAATTACAGAAGAAGAGGTCATTGATTTGTGAAGAAGAGAGGGACATGGGAAGGAACATGTCCAAGTGTTATAAATGTAGTCTTCATGTATGAAGTTTTCAAATTTAAAATGAATAGAGAAGGTTACTAAAAAGGTGAATCAAAACCTGTTTTTACATTTCTTAAATGTCACTTCAGAGAACTATAACACTGTCCACAAATAGTATTTTGCCATTGAATTGTAGAGTGAAGCTCTGACTTTTACAAATTAGTGAGAGAGATGTACTGTACTTAAAAAAAATACAATATAGATTGATCATTTCTCTCACCCTCACTCAACTCTTCCAGGGTCCTTTACACTTCCCTACTCACTAAGCTTCATGTTCTTTCTTTTTTTTTTCTCATAAGGAAGAAAACAAAAATCAAAACAAGCAAAAACTAATAAAACAACAACAACAAAAATGACAAACCCAAACCAGATAACACCCCCAAGCTCTCTGAAATCTTATGGAGTTTGTTTTGTGTTGGCCAACTACTTCTGGGAATGAGGATTGCCTAGGAATATGGTTGATATATCTAGAGACACTCTATTGAAGAAAACTGATTTTTCCATTTGTCAGAGGGCCTCAATAGTAAATAGCTTCTTGGTTAATGTTGGGACCCTGTGTCTACTTCTCCTCAGTATGGGACCCTGACTGGCTTGAATCTGTGCAGGTACTGTGAGTTCATCCACAGACTCTGTGAGTTCATATATGCATCATTCCAGTGTGTCTGAAAGATACTGTTTCCTTGGAGATATCTTTCAGCTCTGGCTCTTGCAATCTGTCTGTGTCCACTTCTGTGTAGATCCCCGAGCCTTGAGGAGAAGAGTTTGATGAAGATATCCCATTTAGGACTGAGAAGTCCAAAGCCTCTCACTCTCCATACATTGTCCAGTTGTGGGTCTCTGCATTAATTTCTATTTACTGCAAGAAGCGTCTTTTATAAGGGTTGATGGAGGCACTGACCTATGCATATATCAGTATGTCATGAAGGCTAAAGGGAAGTTTCTTTTTCACCTTATATATTAGCCTTAAAACTCAGTTCTAGTCAATGGGTAAAAATCAATACCCTTGTATGCTCCAGCAGAAAAAATATGAAATGAAACATATTAAAATGTTAAAAAAAATCAGGTAACTGTAGCTGTGTAGATTTACACTTGGATCCTCTGTTCTATTTCATTGATTTATGTGTCTGTTTGTGTGCCAGTACCAGGCTGTTTTATTGTTATGGCTCTGTAGTATAACTTGAAATCAGACATGGGGATACCTCCTGCCACATTCTTTCTTTTCATTACTGCTTTGAAAATAATAAAAATAAATAATAAATAATAAAGAATAAAACCTGTTCTTTCCTGCCTCAACATGAAACTTATGACTGTCTTCTCCATGTCTGTGAAGAATGACTCTGGACGTTTCATTGGTTTTTAATTGGATATGTAGATTCTTGGTGCAGGTGAGAACAGGTTTTCTGGAAGGTTCATGAGACATAACCATAACTGACTATAGATGTGACCCTTTAACTACAGAGTAGCAATAAGAATCAGAGGGCAGTGAGTCCATTGGTCCACAGAATCATGTGGGTCAACTTCTTTATTTTATAGACATGATGAAGCCTGAAATATGGGATTTGCATAGGCCAGAGGTGGATTGGAGTCTAGTTTCATTCCAGCCTGAGTTTTCTGTCTGTAACTTAATATTGACTTCCCCTTTGGTCATTATCTTCTATGAAAACATCTCTAAACACTGCTTATCAGTGGACATGGTGTACTTTGCTGATTGGTTATTGAAGACAATAGAGTGAAACAGAAAAGTGACAATACCATTAGTGAATACTATGCCTATAATTTTTGTGTCAAAATTTCATAAGATTTGCTTGTTTTTATGCCAAATTTTTTCAACAGCTAGAGCTAGCCATAGAACTAGTTACCTGGGAGTGCTTACTGCTATTTACTCTGGGAATTTATTAGCCCAAGAATACTGAGTTAAACAGGACTCAATTCTTGCCTAAGGATCTCATGACATAGAAAAGTAGATATTATCATTGTTATCATTGTTGCTGATGACACTTTTAGAGCCATTCATGGTCAAAGCTACTATAATAAAAACAGCAAGCTATAGCTTGTCTTTTTCGCCTACTAGATACAGGGCACTGAAGTCTACTTTCTGTTGTCTGTTGTCTATCTCTCCCTCATCTTTAGGTCCTCTCCTTGATCTGTCTGAGATTTATCAAATCTACCTCCTCATTTCTTATCCATCTCTACCCTTGCAAAGCCAATAGCATATACAAGGATGAAGTTAAAAACTTTCAAGGAAACACATGCTCTCACCAAGCAAAGGTCATGGAAGAGCTAGAAAGGCAAGACCAAAGTTGGAAGAATCTTGGTGGAGAGAAGGGAAGATGCAACACCTATGAGGTTCTGAGCCTTCCACGGTGATGTAAAGAACGTCAGGTGATATTGTACCATGAAAACCAGCTTCTACATGGTGGTTCTATTACTCTACTACTGTCTGGGGTATGAACACTCCCAGGAAATGTGCATTTAGAAATATGGAGCCAAAGAGCATATATGGTTGACAAAATTCAAAGTGCCTGTAAAATTTGAATTTCAAATGAGTAATTATTAAACTTAAATATATAATAATATTGTGTAGTTTATAATTTTTTTCACTAATTAATTTATTGACTTTATATCATGATCACAGCCATCTCTTCTCCCAATCCTACCCTTACAATACCCCTACCCCATTTCCCCCTCTTCTTCTCCTCAGAAAAGGGGAAGCTACCCTTAGGTACTGTCTTAGGGTTTTACTGCTGTGAACATAGACCATGACCAAGTCAACTCTTATAAGTATGAAATTTAATTAGGGCTGGCTTATAGGTTCAGAGGTTAAGTCCATTATCAAGGCAGGAGCATGGCTGCATCCCGGCATAGTTGGGCTGGAGGAGCTGAGAGGTCCAACTCTTCTTCCAAAGACAGCTGGCAGAAGATTAGCTTCCAGGCAGCTAGGACAAAGGTCTTAAAGCCCACACCCTCAGTGACCTACTCCAAGAAGGCCACACCTCATAATGGTGCCATGCTCTGGACCAAGCCCCCACAAGACTAAACATATCCTCTCCCACTGAAGCTAGACAAGGCAGCCAGTTAGGGGAAAGGGTTCTAAAGGCAGACAATAGGGTCAGAGATAGCCCCTCACTCCAATTTTTAGGGGACACATATGAAGACCAAGCTTCCATCTGCTACCAATGTGTACAGGGCCTAGTTCTAGCTCAATCATGTACTTTAGTTGGTGGTTCAGTTTCTGAGTCTCCATGGGCCCAGGTTAGTTGACTCTGTAGGTGTTCTGCAGCCTTGACACCTTCAGATCCCTCAAGACCCCCCATACTCTTCCACAAGAACCCCTGAGCTTCTCCTAATGTTTGGCTGTGGGTCTTTGCATCTGTTTCCATCAGCTGCTGGATGAAACCTTTTAGAAGACAGTTATGCTTGGCTCCTATCTGCAAGTATTGCAGAGTATCATTAATAGTATCAGGAATTGGCTCTCTCTCATGGGATGTGTCTAAAGTTCAGCCAATCATTGGTTGGCCGTTCCATCAGTCTCTGGATATGTTGTGCCTTCACTTTCATTGAATTCTAGAAAGTCTTTATTTCTTTATTTCTTCTATGATCTAGTGGCTAGTCAGTAAAAAGCTCGATTTCTATGAGTTTGTAGGCTTTCTGTGGTTTCTGTTGTTGAATTTCAGCTTTAATTTATGGTGACCTGATAAGATACAGGATTATTTCAGTTTTTATATGTCTGTTGAGGCTTGCTTTGTGACCAGCTATATGTTCAATTAAGGAGATTCCATGAGGTTCTAAGAAGAAGTTATGTGTGTGTGTGTGTGTGTATGTGTGTGTGTGTGTGTTTGGGTCAAATGTGCTGTAGATATCTATAAGCTACATATGATTCATAAACTCTGTTGGTTTCATTATTTCCATAGTTTCTGTCTCAATGATCTGTACATTGGTGAAGATGGTGTGGTGAAGTTTCCCACTAATATTCTGTAGGGTTTGATGTGTGATTTAAGCTTTAGTAATGTTTCTTTGATGGATGTGAGTACCCTTTCATATAAGGCATAGATGTTTAGTATTGAGACGCCATTTTAGTTGATTTATACATTGATGAGTATGAAGTGTCTTTCTGTTTATCTTTAGATTATATCTCATTGAGATTCTATTTTATTAGGTATTAGAGTGGTTATTTGAACTTGGTTTTTGGGTCTGTTTGCTTAGAAAACCTTTTTCCAGCCCTTTACTTTGACATAATCTTTATTTTCTTTGCTGAGCCTGTTTTCACAAGCATTATTGTTAGCATGTATCTTTTTATTAAGGATTTGAGTCTTTTGATGTTGAAAGATTTTAATGTTCACAGATTGTTAATTCCTGTTATATTGTTGTTGTTGTTGATGGTGATGTGTGTGTGTATGTGTTGCCCTTTTTTGGTTTCTTGGTGTGGGGTTATTTATTTCCTGTGTTTACTTGGGTGTAGTTATTCTCCTTGTTGGATTTTTCCTTCTAGTCTCCACTATAGAGCTGGATTTGTGATTAAATATTGTTTAAATTTGTTTTTGTAATGGAATATCTTGTGTTCTACACCTATGATGATGAAAGTTTTGCTGGATATAGTAGCCAGGACTGAGATCTGTGGTATGTAGGAATCAACATGACATTGCTCCTGCCCTTCTGGCTTTTAGAGTCTCTGTTGAGAAGTCAGGTGTAATTTTGATATATCTGCCTGTATATTGGCCTGTTCCCCTTGTAGCTTTTACTATTCTTTCTCTATTCTGTACATGTATGTAGTTTTTGATTATTATGTGGCAGGAAGATTTTTTTTTCTGGACCACTCTATTTGGCATTCTGGCAGCTTCTCGTATGTTTATAAGCATATCTTTCTTTAGGTTGGGAAATGCTCTTCTATGATTTGTTGAAAATATTTTCTGGGCCTTGTAGTTTGAAATTTTCTCCTTCTATTCCCATTTTTCTTAGGTTTAGTCTTTTTCATAGTGTCCCAGATTTCTTGGATGTTTGGCCTCATGAACTTTTTAGATTTAGCATTTTTTTTTTGTGACAGGTGTATCAGTTTCTTCAATCATATCTTCTACACCTGAGATTCTCTCTTCCATGTCTTGTATTCTGTTGGTGATATTTGCACTCATAGTTCCTGTTCTCTTCCTTTGGTTTTCTATATCCAGAATTCCCTGAGACTGTCTTTTTTTTATTGTTTCTATTTTCATTTTTAGGTCTTGAACAGTTTCATTCATTTCCTTCACCTGTTTTTTTTTTTAAATATATTTTCCTATATATTTTGAAGAGATTTACTCATGTTCTCTTTAAAGGCCTTCATCATCTTTATGAGAATTGGAATTAAGTTCATATTCTTGTGCTTTGGCTGTCATACGATATTCAAGGCTAGCTTTTAGTAGGATAGATGGGATATGGTGGTTCTGTATTGCCTTAACTCTTGTTGATTTTGTTCTTATGCTGGCTTTTAGCCATTTGGTTGTCCCTGGTCTTGGATGGATGATCCTGATGCAGCCAGGATTCCTCAGGGAGTCAGACTTAGCTATGGGCTTCACAACAGAGTTCAGGAAATAGCATACTGTGCATCTTCACTGGCTATGCCCACTGTAGTGGCTATTCCTGGTTGTCAACTTGACTACATCTGAAATGAATTACAATCCAGAATTAAAAGGCTCACCTGTGGCCCTAATCTGGAGGCTGAGAGATACAAGTTTCTGACCTGAATCTTGGCATGGAGACCTTGAGGAATAGTGGCTACGAATCCCATAGGATTAACATAAAAAGCTCTAAGTTCAAGGTCATCCAGGGTTAAAGGTGTGGTGGCACATACCTTTAACCTGGGCCACACTTTTTGCTGGAGACATATATAAGGACATTGAAAGAAGGAAAGCTCTCTCTCTGCTTCGCCTGCTTGCCTTGTGGGACTGAGCAATTGCTGGATCCTTGGACTTCCATTCACAGCTGCTGCCGCGACTGTTGTTGGGAGTTGATTGTTGGGAGTTGGACTACAAACTGTAAGTCATCAATAAATCCCTTTACTACATAGAGACTAAGTTCTGTGACTCTAGAAAACCCTAACTAAGACACCCACTATGGACCTGATAGGCAAGGGATTGTTAGGGAGGGGTCTAACTTGTATATCCCTAGGGCCCTGAAGGGTTCTGGGAAAGGCAGGCATAACTTTGGGCCAGATGACAGAGGTCAGTGGACAGTATACTGCTCTGCCTGTGGCTGTCCCCCAGATGGACTCCTGTAATTTATAGTTTTATTAAAATGTACTTGTTTGAAATGAAAATGGCAAACTATTATTTGTTTGTTGTATAAACATTTATTTATTTATTCATTTATTTATTTATTTAAGACAGAGTTTCATGTCCCCTTTTCACTTAGATGCAAGAATGACTTTGAGTTTCTTCTTGCCTCCTAAGTGCTGGAATTCTAGGCTTATGCCATGTACCTCATTTATGTGAGGCTGGAAATCAAACCCAGGGCTTTGCACATGCTAGAGAAACACTTTGTCAAATGCACTATATCCTCAGCTCCTCCTCTGCTGTCCTTTTGCCTCAACTTAGCTGAGAACAGGTTTAATGACGTGAGTGAGACCATCTGTGAAAGACCTCACGTGAAATGAGGCAGTAATCATCCTATGGTATCTAAATTCCCTCTTTCTTCCCACAAGCTGGCCCGTGTGTGGTGAACTTAGGAAAAAAACAAGTAAAAGAGGAATTTTCTTCAGTCTTGAGACAGTTCATCACATTGTCTTCATTTCTCTGTCCATATGATTTATCTTTGCATACATATAATTCAGATAACTTTGTATATTGTATGAATAGCATCATATGGACATTTAAATATTCAAGAAAACTAATATTAGAATGATAGGCTCTTATATAAGATATTTGTGATTTTGCATCAATGTTGTTTATTATTGGTTTTCATGCTTATATTTTTGATATTTATCTCTGCTGCCATCTTTGGCAATGTATGAATATGATAAAGCAGCAATGAAGAGCACATTAAGTTGTTACTTTTATATCAACAAGAGCATCCAGAATATACATACTAATTATGAATCACAGTAGCAGCAACTGTAGCTTTTGCTTATTAGTGTGTTCCATTTACTAATCTTGCTTACATTTTAAATGACATGTCTACTGATTGATCATACACATACAAGGAACATTATGTGGATGGAGTAAATTGTAGTTATATATTTAGGAATATATATGTGTAGCTATATCTATATAACAAGAGTTAAGAAAAAGAGACTGAAGTTTAGAGAGAGCAAGGGATATATACTGGAACTGTTAAAGGGAAGAAATGGAATGGGAAAGATTATAATTATATTTTAATTTCAAATAAAAATAAAGATCATGTAGTGCCATAGTTTTAATAACTATCTTAAATCTGGGAATTGAATATTAAAACAGATTTTTTAAATTGGATATTCTATTTATTTACATTTCAAATGTTATCCCCTTTCCTGGTTTCCCTTGCATAAACTCCCTATTTCATCCCCTCTCTCACTGTTTCTATGAGGGTGCTCCCCCACCAACCCACCTACCCACTCCCATTTCACCACCTTGGCATTCCCCTACATTGTGGCATGGAGCATTCAGAGTGCCAAGGGACTTCCTTCCATTGATGCCAGACAATGCCATCCTTTGTTACATATGCAGCTGGGACCATGGGCACACCTTGGTTGGTAGTCTAGTCTCTGGGAGCTCTGGGGGATATTTTAATTTTCTTAACACTCAACTTAGTGTTATTTTTTAAAATTTGGTGGTGGTTGAGTCATACCTGTGATTTATCCTGTATCATGAATACTCTAAGCTTATCCTAGGTCTCATCAATAACAGAATGGACTAAGTGTGTTTAGTTGCTGCTGGATGAGGGAAGCATGAGGATGACAGAGATCCAAGTAGGGGAGTTCAACACTGAAACATGAAAACAGAGGAGGCTCTACCACTCAGCCAGGGCATGAGCTTGCACAATGGCCCATGGGCCATCAGCATTGCTGCAATCCTCCTCAGAGCAGAGCCACCTTCAGTGAGGACTCAGAAACCTGTCAGGACTTCCAGCTGTCCTTGGGTTGCTTCTGGCTGTTGTGTCTGCAGCAAGGTTGCCTTCCTTGTCTACCTCTTTAAAAGACATGGTCCAGCAGCTACAATTATAAGTTTTTTGTTGTCCTTGTTTCTAGTGTATAAGAGTTTTTGTTTTATTGGTTGAGGATTGCATACATGCATGTAACACATTTTGGTCACCTTTCCTTCCCCTACAATTCCTCTCTATCTTCCTCTTCCCCCATCATTTTTTTCTTTACATCATGTGCTCTTTGTTTTGCTTAAAACTATTGAGTTCACATGCTTAAAACTATTGGTACACATCACAAGTGCAGCCTCCCATGGCTGTATCGCAGAATAAAATTGACTCTAATTTTAGAACAAGTCTCATATTTGGACAAACAATACATTGGCCACATGGTCCACACCTCCATGACCTCCGTGTTCTCATCTTTCCTGCTCTGCTTCTCTTCTTTAGAGTATCTAAATGAAATGGATAATTTTCTTGATAGATACCATTTACCAAAGTTAAATCAATATCAAATAAATAATTTAAACAGATCTATAATTCCTAAAGAAATAGAAGCAGTCATTAAAAGTCTCCCTACTAAAAAAGAAAGTCCAGGGCCAGATAGTTTTAGCACAGAATTCTACTAGATTTTCAAAAAAGCAAGTATCAATACTCCTGAAACTATTCCACAAAACAGAAACAGAAGGAATATTGCCAAACTCATTCTATGAGGCCACAGTTACCCTGATACTAAAACCATACAAAGACTCAACAAAGAAAGAGAATTTCAGAAAATTTCCCTTATAAATGTTGATGCAAAAACAATAAAATACTCCCAAATGCAAATAAAGAACACATCAAATTCATCATCCACCATGATCAAGTAGCCTTCATAGCTGAGGTGTAGGGATGTTCAATCTGTGCAAATCTATCAGTGTAATCCACTACATTAACAAACTGAAGGAGAAAGAAACCCAAACACACACACGCACAAAGCCTTTGACAAAGTCGAACACCCCTTCATATTAAAAGTCTTGGTAAGATGAAGGATACAAGGCACATACCTAAAAACAATAAAGGCAATATACAGGAATCTAATATCCATCATATTAAATGGAGAGAATTTTTTTTTGTCCAAGACAGGGTTTCTCTGTGTAGCCCTGGCTGTCTTGGAACTCACTCTGTAGATGAGGTTGGCCTTGAACTCAGAAATCTGCCTGCCTCTGCCTCTCAAGTGCTGGGATTAAAGGTGTGTGCCACCACTGCTCGGCAAATGGAGAGTATCTTAAAGCAATTCTAGTAAAATAAGAAATGAGACAAGGCTACTCACCATGTGCATAGCTATTCAATATAGTACTTAAATTTCTAGCTAGAGTAATAAGATAAGTCAAGGAGATCAAGGGGAAACAAATTGGAAAGGAAGAAGTCAAAGTATCTCTTTTCACAGATGATATGATAGTATATTTCATATATATAATATCTGCAAGTCAAATGACACCATCAATAGGACAAAACAGAAGCCTAGAGGTTAGCTGGATACTATATATACTATAGATAGTATATATCATATATACATATATATGTATATATATCCCTAAAAATTCTACCAGAAATCCTACAGCTTATAAACACCATCAGCAAAATAGCTGGATCAAGATCAATTTAAAAAACAGTATCCCGGACTTTCTAAGGCAGGACCAGCCAGGAGGCACAGGCCTCACAAGTTGCAGGGGAGTCGCAGGGTGGCAGGGACAGGATCCTCTCAGCCTCCGAGTGACAGTGGTGGATCAGCGACCCTCTCTGCCCCTTCCCTGCAAGTGGAGAGCCTGCCTCCAGGGAGTGCTTTAACCTAGAGACTCAGGAGAGTTCCACCATTTTCTCTTCGGTGACTTTCTAAGACAGCACCAGCCTGGAGGCACAGGCCTTACAAGTCACAGGGAGTCACAGGGTGGCAGGGACAGGACAAGCTCTAATCAGAGACACCAAGAACATCTAACACCAAAGATCAAGGGATGGTGAAAGGCAAACACAAGAATCGTACCAACAGAAACCAAGACTACTTGACTTCATCAGAACATAGGACTCCCACTACAGCAAGTCCTGGATATCCCAAAACACAGGAAAAGAAAGATTTGGATCTAAAGTCATATCTTACAATGCTGATAGAGGAACTTAAGAAGGACATGAATAACTCCCTTAAAGAAATTCAGGAGAAAACAGATAAAGAGGTACAAGCCCTTAAAGAGGAAACAAAAAAATCCCATAAAGAATTACAGGAGATCATGAGTGAACAAGTAGAAGCACTTAAAGAGCAAAGACAAAAATCCCTAAAGGAATTGCAGGAAAACACAAACAAACAGGTGAAGGAATTGAATAAAATCACCAAGGACCTAAAAATAGAAGTAGAAACAATAAAGAAATCACAAAAAGAGACAACTCTGGAGTTAGAAATCTTAGGAAAGAAGTCAGGAAACATAGATGCAAGCATCACCAACAGAACACAAGAGATAGAAGAGAGAATCTCAGGGGCAGAAGATAACATAGACAACATTGACAGAACAGTCAAAGAAAATGCAAAATGCAAAAAGCTCCTAACCCAAAACATCCAGGAAATCCAGGACACAATGAGGAGACCAAACCTAAGGATAATAGGTATAGAAGAGAGTGAAGACCTCCAACTTAAAGGGCCAGTAAATATCTTCAACAAAATTATAGAAGAAAACTTCCCTAACCTAAAGAAAGAGATGCCCATGAACACACAAGAAACCTATAGAACCCCAAATAGACTGGACCAGAAAAGAAATTCCTCCCGCCACATAATAGTCAAAACACCAAATACACAAAACAAAGAAAGAATACTAAAAGCAGTAAGGGAAAAAGGTCAAGTAACATATAAAGGTAGGCCTATTGGAATTACACCAGACTTCTCACCAGAGACTATGAAAGCTAGAAGATCCTGGGCAGATGTCATACAGACCCTAAGAGAACATAAATGCCAGCCTAGACTACTATACCCAGCAAAACTCTCAATCACCATAGATGGAGAAACCAAATTATTCCATGACAAAACCAAATTCACACAATATGTTTCCACAAATCCAGCCCTTCAAAGGGTATTAAATGGAAAACTCTAATGCAAGGAGGGGAACTACATCCCTGAAAAAGCAAAAAATGTAATCTTCCAACAAAACTAAAAGAAGATAGCCACCTGAACAGAATGCCAGCTCTAACTACAAAAATAACAGGAAGCAACAATTACTTTTCCTTAATATCTATTAATATCAATGGACTCAATTCTCCAATAAAAAGACATAGACTATCAGATTAGGTATGTAAACAGGACCCAACATTTTGCTGCATACAGGAAACCCACCTCAGTGACAAAGACAGACACTACCTCAGAATAAAAGGCTGGAAAACAATTCTCCAAGCCAATGGTCCCAAGAAAAATTTGGAGTAGCCATTCTAATATCGAATAAAATCGACTTTCACCCTAAAGTGATCAAAAAAGATTATGAGGGACACTTCATATTCATCAAAGGTATGATCTACCAAGATGAACTCTCAATTCTGAACCTCTATGCTCCAAATGCAAGGGCATCTACATTCATAAAAGAAACATTACTAAAGCTCAAAACACACATTATACTGCACACAATAGTAGTGGGAGATTTCAACACCCCACTCTCTGCAATGGACATATCATGGAAACAAAAAGTAAACAAGGACACAGTAAGACTAACGGAAGTTATGAAACAGATAGATTCAACAGATATCTATAGAACCTTTTATCCTAAAACAAAGGGATATACCTTCTTCTCAGCACCTCATGTACCTTCTCCAAAATTGACCATATAGTTGGTCACAAATCAGGCCTCATCAGATACAAGAAGACTGAAATAATTCCCTGTACCCTATCAGTTCACCATGGACTAAGGCTGTTCCTCAAAAACAACATAAATAATAGAATGCCCACATACACGTGAAAGCTTAACAACACTCTACTCAATGATAACTTGGTCAAGGAAGAAATAAAGAAATTAAAGACTTTCTAGAGCTTAATGAAAAGGAAGCCACAATATATCCAAACTTATGGGACACAATGAAAGCAGTCCTAAGAGGAAAACTCATAGCTTTAAGTGCCTACAAAAAGAAACTGGAGAGAGCATACACCAGCAATTTGACAGCACACCTGAAAGCCCTAGAACAAAAAGAAGCAAATTTACCCAAGAGGAGTCAAAGGCAGGAAATAATGAAACTCAGGGCTGAAATCAGCCAAATAGAAACAAAAAGAACTATACAAAGAATCAACCAAACCAGGAGCTGGTTCTTTGAGAAAGTCAACAAAATAAATAGACCCTTAGCCAGACTAACTAGAGGGCACAGAGACAGTATCTTAATTAACAAGATCAGAAATGAAAAGGGAGACATAACAACAGACACCAAGGAAATCCAAAATATCATGAGATCCTACTACAAAAACCTGTACTCAACAAAACTGGAAAGCCTGGATGAAATGGAAAATTTTCTAGACAGATACCAGGTACCAAAGTTAAATTAAGATCAGATCAATGATCTAAACAGTCCCATATCTGCTAATGAAATCGAAACTATCATTAATAGTCTCCCAACCAAAAAAAAAAAAGCCCAGAACCGGATGGGTTTAGTGCAGAGTTTTATCAAACCTTCCAAGAAGACCTAATACCAATACTCTTCAAACTATTCCACAAAATAGAAACTGAAGGTACTCTACCCAATTCGTTCTATGAATCCACAATTACTCTTATACCTAAACCACAAAAAGACCTAACAAAGAAAGCAAATTTCAGACCAATTTTCCTTATGAATATTGATGCAAAAAGCTCAACAAAATTCTTGCAAACCAAATCAAAGAACACATCAAAATGATCATCCACCATTATCAAGTAGACTTCATCCTAGGGATGCAGGGATTGTTCAATATATGGAAATCCATCAACATAATTCACTACATACACAAACTCAAAGAAAAAAACCCATATGATCATCTGATTAGATGCTGAGCAAGCATTTGACAAAATCCAACATCCCATCATGATAAAAGTCTTGGAAAGATCAGGAGTTCAAGGCCCATATGTGAACATAGTAAAAGCAATATACAGAAAACCAGCAGCCAACATCAAACTAAATGGAGAGAAACTTCAAGCAAACCCACTAAAATCAGGGACTAGACAAGGCTGCCCACTCTCTCCCTACCTATTCAATATTGTACTTGAAGTCCTAGCCAGAGTAATTAGGCAACAAAAGGAGATCAAAGGGATATGAATTGGAAAGGAAGAAGTCAAATTATCACTATTTGCTGATGATATGATAGTATACTTAAGTGACCCCAAAAATTCCACCAAAGAGCTCCTCAACCTGATAAACAACTTCAGCAAAGTAGTTGGATATAAAATTATCTCAAGTAAATCAGAGGCCTTCTTATACACAAAGGATAAACAGGCAGAGAAAGAAATTAGGGAAACTACACCCTTCACAAAAGTTACAAATTATATAAAATACCATGGTGTAACTCTAACTAAGCAAGTAAAAGATCTGTTTGACAAGAACTTCAAGTCTCTGAAGAAGGAAATTGAAGATCTCAGAAGATGGAAAGGTCTCCCATGCTTATGGATTGGCAGGATTAATATAGTAAAAATGGTCATCTTACCGAAGGCAATCTATAGATTCAATGCAATCCCCATCAAAATTCCAACTCAATTCTTCACAGACTTAGAAAGAGCAACTTGCAAATTCATCTCTAACAACAAAAGACCCAGGATAGGCAAAACTATTTTCAACAATAGAGGAACCTCTGGTGGAATCACCATCCTGGACCTTAGGCTGTACTACAGAGCAATTGTGATAAAAACTGCATGGTATTGGTACAGTGACATGCAGGTAGATCAATGGAACAGGGTTGAAGACCCAGAAATGAACCTACATGCCTATGGTCACTTGATCTTTGACAAAGGAGCTAAAACCATACAGTGGACAAAAGACAGCATTTTCAACAGATGATGCTGGCTCAATTGACAGGTTACATGTAGAAAAATGCAAATTGATCCATTCCTTTCTCCTTGTACAAAGCTCAAGTCCAAGTGGATCAGGGACCTCCACATAAAACCAGATACATTGAAATTAATATAAAAGAAAGTGTAGAAGAACCTCGAGCAAATAGGCACAGGGGAAAATTTCCTGAAGAGAACCCCAATAGCTTCTGCTCTAAGATCAAGAATTGACAAATGGGACCTCATAAAGTTGCAAAACTTCTGTAAGGCAAAAGACACTGTCAATAGGACAAAACGGCAACCAACAAATTGGGAAAAGATCTTTACCAACCCTATATCTGATAGAGGGCTAATATCCAATGTATACAAAGAACTCAAGAAGTTAGACTCCAGAGAACCAAATAACCCTATTAAAAATGGGGTACAGAGCTAAACAAAGAATTCTCAATTGATGAATACCGAATGGCTGAGAAGGACCTAAAAAAATGTTCAACATCCTTAGTCATCAGGGAAGTGGAAATCAAAATGACTCTGAGATTTCACCTCCCACCAGTCAGATTGGCTAGGATAAAAGACTCAGGTGACAGCAGATACTGGAGAGATTGTGGAGAAAGAGGAACACTACTTCATTGCTCGTGGGGTTGCAAACTGGTACAACCACTCTGGAAATCAGTTTGGCAGTTCCTCCGGAAATCGGACATAGTTCTACCAGAGGACCCAGCTATACTACTCCTGGGCATATACCCAGAAGATGCTCCAACATGTAATAAGGACACATGCTCCACCATGTTCATAGCCGCCTTATTTATAATAGCCAGAAACTGGAAACAACACAGATGTGCCTCAACAGAGGAATGGATACAGAAATTGTTGTACATCTACAGAATGGAGTACTACTCAGCTATTAAAAACAATGAATTTATGAAATTCTTAGGGAAATGGATGGATCTTGAGAATATCATCCTGAGTTAGGTAACCCAATCACAAAAGAACACACGTTGTATGGACTCTCTGATAAATGGTTATTAGCCCAGAAGTTCAGAATACAGGAAGAACAACCCAAAAACCACAAGAAACTCAAAAAGAATGAAGACCAAAGTATTGACATTTCATTCCTTCATAAATGGGGGAACCAAATACCCAGGTAAGGAGTTGCAGAGACTAACTATGGAACAGAGACTGAAGGAAGGACAAGTCAGCCTAATATTGCTATCTCCTGAGAGGCTCTGAGAGTACCTGACTAATACAGAAGTAGAGGCTCACAGCCATCCATTGAACTGAGTACAGGGTCCCCAGTGAAGGAGTTAGAGAAAGGACCAAAGGAGCTGAGGGGTTTTTAGCCCCTTAAGACGAACAACAATATGAACTAACTAGTACTCTTAGAGCTCCCAGGGACTCAACCACCAACCAAAGACTATATATGGTGGGACTGATTGTTCTGGCAGCATGTGTATAGTAGAGGATTGCAAATTCGATCATCAATGGGAAGAGAGGCCCTCGGCCTTGTGAAGGTTTTGTGCCCCAGTGTAGGGAACGTCAGGGCCAATAAGTGGGAAAGGGTGGGCTGGCAGACATGGGGAAAGGGGAGGCAAATGGGGTTTGTTCTTGTTGTTTTTGTTTGTTTTTTGGATGGGAAACTGGGAAAGGAGAAATTTACATGTAAATAAAGAAAATATCTAAAAAAA
>JADRCD010184932.1:0-34567 GCA_019843815.1 Montemys delectorum | reverse complement strand
CTCTCTCTCTCTCTCTCTCTCTCTCTCTCTCTCTCTCTCTCTCTCCTGATCCTGCCCTGTCTCCTTGTTCCTGTTCCCCCTCTCTCCCCATTCTCCTTCCCCAAATCTCTCCATGTGCTCATGTCCAGCCTCTATTCCTCTACACAGTCTCTCTCTCTCTCTCTCTCTCTCTCTCTCTCTCTCTCTCTCTCTCTCTCTCTCTCCTTTTCTCTGTCTCTATTACCCTCTCAACTCCCTATGCCCTGAATAAACTCTATTCTATACTATAAAAAAGGTAGAAAAGTAAACATAAGAAAGTGTCATTACAATAATGAAAATAACCATGGAGATTAAGGTGTGAGGCCAAGGTGATGCAGATGTGGCCAAGCTGAAGATGAGGAATGGCTTATCACTTGTACAACAGAGCCTGAGCAGGCACTATTACATACACATCACTGGGTTCATAATCTGTATGGCTTGCTGGGAGATTGGAAGATGCAGATGGAAGAGTTGATAGCTTTGTGTTGCAAATTGTGCACAAGAGGAGGAATATGGTTGCAAATATTGCCTGAAACCACAAAGAGCCTGTCAAATGTGATTTATTACTGCTAGAATTTCATCATTTCTTCTTGCCAAAGTGATTCTGTCTGTAGGTTTCTGCTGGCCTTTCCCCTAGGAAGATACCCTGGAGTGTGACCTCTCCATGTGCTACATTGATACAGATCTTCATATCTACCTTCAGGTCAGACACAAGCCCAAGAAAAATTTATTCTGGGCTTACATTTACTGAGCCCTGAAAAGGTGCTAAGAGGTGAGAATAAAACTAAAGGCAATGAGTACTAATATTTTAAGCTTTTATAGCATTCTGGACATACTGTATTATTGATTCTAAGATACAATCAATAATTTACATTTTTATTTTATGCATCACTGAGAAAAATACCCACACATGAATTTGAATCTGTAGTAATCTCTCAATCATAAGCCAAATTCCAATTCCAGAGATGATACATATAGATAGATGAGCATTTTAGGAGTGATGAAATGCATTGTTGGCTCACTTGGTTTTCCAGCCAACTGCATACAGCAAGTATTAATATATACTTCTTTCATAAACAGGGAGCTACAGGTATATTAAATGGCTTATTTGAAATCATGCAGATAGATCCAGGCTTGGGTACCTCCTACAGCCTCTCTCCATCTCCCCTACTCCCTAGGCTGAGCTACAGTCTAGTCTGCAGACATATATCCTTCCTCTTCCACAGACTGACCCTGGAGCTGCTTCCTGTGTTTAGAGATTACTTCCTGGAGCCTTTCTGTGTGAGGATTCACTGGACTTGGATGTCTAAAACTTGTGATAGCAGCAGGAGGAGCACTTGATTGTCAAAGGAGACAGCTTGTAGAATGGTTCCGAAAGTGGGACCCAGGGTAACATCAAAGTCTAGAAGACAACTGCTATAAATCATCAGCTTGAAGGAATCTGTATTAATCATTTCAAATTATGTTTCTATATTTGTGGTTTGAGCCTACCTTCTTGGGCCATCTGGCCAATTGGGGATGCTAAATTATAATCTCCTAAACATCAATGAGCACCCAAAGAGAAAAGGTAGGCACTGTGCAGGTTCTGAGACCAAAGTGCTTTCTTTCAAAGTTTGCCTCTACCGTGTTGGCTGGTCTTGGGCAGGTTACTTAAGCTCTCTGCTTTTGATCCTTTATCTGTAAAGCCAAGATCACTGAAATTCCATGTCACAGGGAGGTTGGAATGATACAGCCAATGATGATTGCCTGCTGGTAGCTAGTCTCTGATCAATGCCAGCTGCCACTGACCCTTTTGTGTGCCAGATTCCAACGGCTATGGCTGTTTGTCACAGACCCTTCCTGATTCCTGGGGCCTCATTAATCATTTCCCCCAGAAATCACCTGGAGTCCATAATTGTGGACTTCTCATATTAGATACCCTTGAACTTCTACTTGGAAGTAAAAACATCACAGATTTTCAATTTTTTTTCTGTAGTATTTTAAGTCTGATATTGATATATCCTTGGGTCATTTCCAAAGCTATCCCACAAAAATCTTACTTTGTTTGATCTGCTATTTATACCCTGTGCACTTGGCACTGTGGTGCTGTCTGTGATTTATATACAAGGAGACAGGTCAGCATCATCCATGAGCTTAGAACTTGATAGGTCAGAGTTTGCACTACCTTCAGTATCAGTTGACATCTTGCTATTTGTGCCCAGGCTGTTCTGCATATTGCAGGATGTTTTACAACATCCCTGGCCTCTGCTCCAGAATTCCAAAAGTATGTTCCACACTCTCTCTATTACAGAAATTAACAATGCCTCTTGATGATTCCAAATGTCCCCAGTTGAAAATCACTATGCTACATAAATGTAAGTTCCATGGGAGCCTGCCCTGTATCTCACTGGTGCACGATCCAGTTTGTAAGGCCTAAAATAGTAGCACACAGCAGGGACTTAATATTTACAAAATAATCAAATTAAACCTACATTGTAGCAATTGTCTGCTGAAAAAAAGTGAATTGAAAGATCTCATTTCTGAAATTCTTATCATTTTTTAAACCAAATAGCAGTGCCCTACCTGGTGCAAAGAACCCTCTGTACTGTGGTTCTAAGTCACCTCCCCTACCTTATATGCTCCTTTGGATTTAGGGGATCTCCAAACCCTCATTTCCCTATGTTTATTTTTGCAAAATAAACTCAACTAGTGGTGAGGAAGCTCACTATCCAAGTGCATTCCTCCTGTCCTAGGAGATCCATTGGGAAAAATCTCAAGCAAATACTTCAGTCCTCAACGTGACAGAACAAGGTAAAGCTACATGAATAAGAGAAAATAGTGCCTTATCACACAAGTGTAAAGCTGGCTCTCTTTGCCTGACAGGAATTTGAAGTGGTGCAGCTGCGACTGAGGTTGGAAGGGAGCCCAACATCAAGGGAGTCTCTGTCTTTGTCTCTCTCATTCATCCTGAGACAGAGGTGCCAGGGATCACTCAGAATCTTACATAATCCTCAGTGCACCCCTAAGTCTCCAGATGCCCCACTCACGGCTCCTCCTGGTCCTTCCTGGACTCAGATATGTTTTCAGGGGGTCCCAGTGCAGAGATGGACAGAGCTGCCAAAATCAAACAGGAAGAAGGAGAACAAATGTAGCTTTCTCAGTAGGGAGAGTTCTTGTTTAAACTTTGGTTTGACATTTGTTTTGATTTTTGAATTAGAAGCACAGCCAGAAAAGAGAAAAATATGCAATTTTAATTGTTTCTGATCTCATAATAATGACGCTTTAAGATGAAATTCAAAGTTAGAGAACTATGAGCTCATGGATCAGTTCCTAGGTTGAGTTCATCTCTCTCTCTCTCTCTCTCTCTCTCTCTCTCTCTCTCTCTCTCTCTCTCTCTCTCTCTCTCTCCCTCCCTCTCTCTCTCTCCCTTTCTCTCTCTCTGTCTCTCTACCTATCTTTCCTCTTCCTTATAGCTGGGTAACCTTGAGCAAGTTACTTCACCTTTCTGATTCTTGATTCCCTTTTCTGTTGTAATAACTTCAGACTACTGAACAGATATTGCTTGCCAAGCTCAGTCCTAGGAGTCATGCACACAGTCAGCCACTGCTCTCCTTTTCTGTTTGTCATTAGCGATGCACACAATCTCCTGTGGAGATGGTTGGGTCTGTTCTGGAGTCCACTTCCTCTGAAGACTATCTGGCGTCCACAGACCATGCAAAACAATGTCAAATCTGAGGCTAACGAGCTCCTATCATTGATTTGAGAAGGGAAACTGGCATGCTGGGTAGGACAAAGGTGAAAATACTGCAACTTCTTACCAGAGACATGGAGTTTTCATTTGAGCTTGGATAGACTCTGCATTTCTGTGCATCTACTTCTTTCTGTGCCTCCATCTCACAAAATACATCAGGAGAACAGAAGGTGGCTATTTTTAAACTACACACACACATGCACATGTGTGCATACAAGCACATGAACAAGCACACACACACACACATACATGATATTCTGTTTGGTGCTCTGCAATGCTGCTTTACGGATTGCTGCTGGACATGAGTCACTAAGTATGGAAGCCTTCAGCAAGGCTAAGTATTGAGCTCTTGAGAAGTGGCTGATGGAGGTTCTGAACACTAGAAATGTGGCAATGGAAAGGAGTACGTAAAGACTAAGTTGTAATTTTAATACTTTTGAATTCAAGTGTAATTAACAAAAGAGGCTAGTGTTTTTATGGTGAAGAGGAGATTCCCAGAATCCTGAGCATACACAACAAAGACCCCAAATGGAGTCAATGTTCCCAGGTTACAACCATCCATCTTGGTCAAAGAGCTGGCATTGCAGGGCTGTGCCAACAGCATTTCTAGCACCAGCAGGCTATGCTAGCCATAGACTCCAGCATTGTGTCATGGTACATAGGACATAGCTAACGTCTAACAATACATCACTGAGTAAATGAATGAATAGTTTTATCCTAGAATGCTTTCTCTTGGCACCTATTGTGAGCCTCAAATTCCCCTCTGAGAAAAATAATTCAGATGCTTTTGCATTTTGCTGTCCAAAATTTATCTACCTTGGGAATTGGCATTGATATAATTTAAAAAAAAATAAACAAAAACAAAAAAACATCCTGACTCTAGAAGAGAAGTTAAATTCTGTAAACCAACAGAAGCTCTTTTTCTAAAATGCTTATGCTTTGCTTCTTTTTCTATCCTTTCTCTCTATAGTTTTTGAGACCTGGACTTTGTATGTAGCTAGATAACCTTGAACTCATATACCTTCTGTCTTTACCTTTCCAGTGCTGGGATTAATTGCACACCTGGCTGTATATTACTACATGATGTATCCAGATGAATCTGTCTGATCTCACCAGTATGTTTGTGCATTGATGTGTGTACAATGCCTTGTTAGAGTCAGGATCCATATGACAAGACTACTAATATCAGTCATAATAATAGCATCTCTACCAAGTAACATCCGTGTGACCATTGAATAACTATTCAATGTTTTAAAAAGCTCTGTCTGTGAACTATGCACAGTGTAAGAACTGCATCTTAGTGGGAATTAACTAAGGTTTTTTTTTTAAAGTAACTAATACAATAGCTGACATATGATACATGTTTGTTAAACACTTGCAGAACACCATAAAAGAGCTTCAGTTATACAGTGTATATATCATATATCCATGTATTGTACTTTCTGAGTAAATGATAGCAAATATTTTTCTTAATTTTCATGGCAGTAGCATCTGAGATATAGTCTATTATCTTCATTAAACAGATGGAGATGGCCTTGAAATGCTGAAGGCCTTAACTGAGTTCAGTCAACCACATCAGCATACACTGGTGCTGAAGAATAATAGTAATAACAATATTGTGAACTAATAGAAAAGATAATTGAAAGTGAGCACAGCCTCAATTTCAAATCCAGCCCCCACTCCACAGTGTTCCTAAGGCCCCTGGAACCATAAAGTCCCAAAGTAGCCAGACATCTGCCTAATAATTTCCCATCCTTTTCTCTCTTAGGAGCTAATTCTGCAGGCTTATTATGGCTCCAGGCTCAGAGCCAGCTAGAGCCCTGTGAATACAAGGCTGTGGGTAGGGGAGTAGGGAGTCTTCTCCCCTCCCCAACTCTCTATGTAAAATACATACTGCAGATTGATGAAATTTAGCCCAGAAGCCTGGGAGGCTAGTTCAGGCTTATGCAGAGTAAGTCAGGACTTGCTAATCGCAGAGGTGCTATTCCTTTGCTGTTGTTTGTTTCTGTGTACATACGGGAGAGGACGTCCAAGTTGCAGGTGTGTGTGTGTGTATGTGTGTGTGTGTGCGTGTGTGTGTATACGTATATACGTATATACACACACACACACATATATATATATATATATATATATATATATATATATATATGCACATATGTGTGCAAAAGCCAGAGGTCAACCTTAATTATCATTCCTTGTTTATTGGATTTATTTTGCTGGATATTATTTTATTTATTTGATTATTGTTATAATCAAAGGCTATATAATTTACTCTCTAAGAGTAAATAGGTAGCAACAGAAGGGACTGGGCAGATGGCTTAGTTGGTGAAGTGCTCAGGTATCATGGAAGTGAATATAGGTGAATTTCTGGGGCTCACAAGCTAGCTGGACTAGGTGAGTCATCAAGTTCCTCATCAGTGAGAGAGACTTTGTCTCCTGACTTGTGCCTGATCCTCTCAAGGACATAGGTGGTTGCAAAGTTGGCTTCAAAGGGAACTAAGTAGGGTGAGGGAATCTGGAGCTCCAATTGCACATCAGAATGGCAAATTCTTGTCCATCAAAACCAGCCTGCAAAACCTTCAACTCTTATTTGAGATCAAAGGCAACATCATACATACCTTCCATAAAATCTAAGTGCTGGGGCTGGAGAGATGGCTCTGCAATTAAGAGGCTTTCTTGCTTTTCCAGAAGACCCTAGTTCAATTCTCAGCACCCCTGTGGAGGTTCACAACCTTCTGTAACTCCAGTCTAGGGCTATGCAACACACTCACCCAGTCTTGCTGCCACCAGCCTCCACAGCATTGCACACACGTGATACATGGGCAGATATTCAGGAAAAACACCCATACACATAAAAATAAACAAAATCTTTAAAAAAAATATGAACAGTGCGGCAAAGGCTGTCTTACTTGTTGTTGTTATCCCAAGATCTGGACCACAACTGTAAAAAATGTATACACAGGAAGGGGTTTCATGATCAAGTCGTCTTGGGGCTCCCAGCATCTTCTGCTCTGTTTGCTTTCAAGTCAAGTAAAGAACTGGGATGTAGCCCAGTGTTTGAGCTCTTGCCTAGCACCCATAAGACCCTGGCTTCCATTCCCAGCACTGTAACAACACAGCTGGATTGGTTAGGTTCCAGTTCCCACCTAGAGACCTTAGCAAAGATATTTAATTTTTTTCTTTGTGTCCCTTTTCTGAAAAAGAGATAATAATGCTGATATTGATACAATAATTGGGGACATAATTCACACAAAACCTTTAGAATGATGCCTAGTACAGAGTCAATTTTCTTATTTTTGTCCTGTTTGTGCAGAATGCTTTTGTGCCAGTGCTATTTGGTGACTGGTCTCATGGCCACTCCTCAGACTGGCAATGCACCGTCATAAAGACTACACCAGGGGCTGGAGAGATGGCTCGGTGGGTACGAGCACTGACTGCTCCTCCGAAGGTCCTGAGTTCAAATCTACCACATGGTGGCTCACAATCACCCATAATGAGATCTGACGCCCTTTTCCGATGTGTCTAAAGACAGCTACAGTGTACTTACATATAATAATAAATAAATCTTAAAAAAAAAAAAAAAGACTACACCAGATGTCCCACATCCTTCCAGTGGTAGAGCCCACAGCGATTTAGTGAGAGTACACAAGTGTTGTGCTTAGTTCTGAGCTAGAGGAGACCACCCTCTTGGTCTAGCCAGCTTTGACTATTTTGCATCTTCTTTCCCCAACTGAGGTAATGAAGCTGACTCTGAGAGTTTCTGTTTTTAAGCATCCAAAGAAGCCACACTCAGGGAACAGTATATATCTGATGTCTGTTCTGCTATCTTCTCATAGGAAGCCTTCATTATCAAGGGAATTATACGGAAGCTCTGGGTACAGTAAGCTAGTTCAAATCCAGCCTCTACTGTTCACCAGATATAGGCTTCCTATCTATGAATTTCTGTGGGAGGGATTGTTTGATTATTTATTATATTTGTTTTATGGGGGATGGAATCTCCTGACTTATGCACACACCAAGTGCTCTCCTACTATACTGTGCCCTCAGTTCTTTGTTTGTTTGTTTGTTTGTTTTTAAGTGTCTTAGACAGAGCATCTTATTAAATTACTCAGAATGCCACCAAACTTGTTCCAGCCAGTGGGGACTTTAAACTTGTGATTCTGCTTTTGCTTCCCAAGTAGCAATTAAAGGCCTCTTGCCAGGTACAGCCCTATTAGATGGTTTTAAGCTTTGAAAGAGAATTCAATTATTAGCTTTAGTTTGGGTCACAGTAGAAGAACCTGGTTGTTGGTTCTTTAAATGCAGTTTCAATGAAAGTCAGTGAACCAGAGAGATGAGGAGTGTTTTCCAGGGTGCTGGGAAGCAAGGAGGACAAAGCATTTGGACATCTCCAACAGACCTTCACATCACAGATGTCCTGCTATATTAGAACCCTCCAAGGGCTCAGCAGTTAAGAACACTTGTTGCTTTTGCAGAAGATCTGGGTTCTGTTACCAGCACCTACACGGAGGCTTACAACAATCTATAACTCTTGTTCCAGGGGATCTGATGCCCTGTTCTGACCTCTTTAGGCATCAGGCATATATGAAATGTACATGAATGCAAGCACAATGCTCACACACAAAATAAAATGCTAAAAAAAAGGTGAAATAAATACACCTTTAAAAATTAAGAAATTTCCTGAGAACAAGACACAATAGGTGATATTTCTGTATCTGTATGTGATGCTACTTCAATTTGCTGACTCGATATACCTGGGAAGACAACCTAGATAAGGAATTGCCTGGACTGGGTTAAACTATAGGTGTACATGTCAAATATTTTTCCTAGTTAGTTAAGAAGAGGTGGGAAGACCCACACTGAATATGGGCAGCACTGTTAATGAGCAGGACTCCGAATGCATAAAGCTGAATAAATCGAGTTGAGCACCAAATGGGGTTGTATTCATTCTCTCTGTTCTTGACTGCATGTGATATGACTCTTCGAATTCCTGCCTTGACTTCCTCAGAGAGATGGATGGTAAACTAATACTGAAAGGACAAAAAACTCTGGTCCAATCTGGTCTGATTTTTGTTAGGGTGTGTCTTCGTTAGGGTTTTACTGCTGTGAACAGACACTATGATCAATGCAAGTCTTACAAAGTCATTTAATTGGGACTGGTTTACAGGTCCAGACATTCAGTCCATTGTCATCAAGGCCAGAGTATGGCAGCATCCAGGCAGGCATGGTGCAGGAGGAGCTGAGAGGTCTACATCTTTATCTGAAGGCTGCTAGCAGATTACTGACTTCCAGTCAACTAGGACTAGGGTTAAGACCCCCACACACAGCACCACACCTACTCCAATAAGACCACACCTGCTAATAGTGTCACTCCCTGGCCCAAGCATATACAAACCATCACAGAGTATTTTATCACAACAGAAGTGAAACTAGGACACTGCTATCTACATCTACATACATATTTGTATCTATCATCTACATATATAGCATATATATCTGTATCCATGTTCATATCTATATCTATATAGGAACTGGTTCATGCAACTATGGAAACTGTGGTGTTTCTCATTCTACTATCTGCAAGTGTGAAATTCTGGAGAGCTTTGTAGTGAGGTTTCAGTCAGAGTCCAAGGTCTGCCAAACCACTGAAGCCAATGGTGTCAGCAATAGTCCAAGTGCAGGAATAAACACACAAGACAGCTCAAAACATGCCAGGCAAAGAAAGAACACTCTCCTGTAGCCCACCTATTCTTTTGCTTAGGCTTCCAGATAAGGCCTCATTAGGGAGGACAATTTGTTTCTCTAGTCCATCTGTTAAGACACTAACCCAAACCCCTTTTCTGGGCACCCTGAAACTAAGTTTGATCAAATACTGGGGCTTATTGGGGCTTAGTTAAGATAACACAGAAAATCACACTTGACGGTAGTTTTACTAGATGTCAACTTTGGGATAGACAAACCCTAGTGGTTCCTACTGTGTATATGTCACTTCAGTGGAGTCAGAATCCAAGGAAAGGGTCTGATCAGCTGGTGTAGGCCACGTACCTGCTGCTATTGCCCATGGTAATGAGATAAGTAGACTTGAGAGAGATGTGCAGTGCAGAATGAGAGTTCCATATGTGGGTATCTATTGTTATTATTTTTCCCTCTCTCCTTCTGTGCCTGATTATCAGTAAAGCATCCTAGAATGTCTTTGCAATCCAGTTACTGTGAAAACAAACTTATTACCCACCCAATGAATTTGCTTCTTCTCTGGCATCAATAGCTATGATTTGGGTGTGAAGCCTCAGCTCCTGTTGAAGTGCTTCCCAATTTAGTGACGTCTTACCTCCAAGGAAACAGTAGGCATGATTACTATGAAAGTAACTTTCCAGACTATTTTCCCCAGTATACAACCCTGCTCTTCCAGCTCTTCTCCCTGACTAATCGACCATAGAGAGCTAACAAGGTCCTTTTCTGAGAGGAAGAGAGTTCAAGTGGAGCCCAGAGAGGTGGGAACTGTTGGAGGAGGATTCTGTTCTTTTTGATTACTAAGAGCAATAGAATCCAAAAATGACAGACATTGTCAGCTTATACCTTAAAGTTGTGCCCAGACACATATTTTTATGTAAATTCACCTTCCTCCTGACAATGCCATTTTCACATCTTGGCCTTGAAGAAGTAGTAGAAAGACTTTTCTACTTCTGCACCACATGAAGGAAGAGAGCATCTGTCTCTTCTCCTCGTCTATTATACCTCTTTCCCCATTCTTCATGCTCTCAGGCCACCAGGGCTTTGAGGAGGAGGTGATCCTCAGCATCACCTGCCTGAGCATCTTTGGTGGTTTGAATAAGCTTGGCTCAGGAGAAATGGCACTATTTTACAAGGTGTGGCCTTGTCAGAGGAAGTGTGTCACTGTGTCGGCAGGCTTTGTGGTCCTCTGCTAAGGATCCACCCTGTACAGAAGAGACTCTCCTCCTAAGTGCCTGTGAGACAGTCTCATCCTGGCTGCCTTTTGATGAAGATGTAGAACTATTGGCTCCTCTAGCACCATGTCTTCTTGCACCACATAGCCATGCTTCCTGCCATGATGATAATAAACTGAACCTATGAAAGTGTAAGCCAGCCCCAATTAAATGTTGTCCTTTATGAGAGTTGCCTTCATCATAGTGTCTCTTCACAGCAATGGAAATTCTAACTAAGACAGCTCCTGAGGAGTGACCCTCAGCATCACCTCTCTGAGCTCCTGAGGAGTGACCCTCAGCATCACCTCTCTGAGCTCCTGTACTTGCTGTATTTTAAGCAGGTTAGATTGGATTAGAAAGAGAAGGAAAAGATCCAGTTCCTCTGCTGTGCTTTCCCTGACAGCAGAGTGGTGACTTCCACAGCCCTCCCTACTCCTCAAGACATTTGCCTTCACACACCAGAAATTACTTTCTAAGAGGCAAGCCCCCTGCATTAGGCTGTTAGTAAAATCCTGTCATAGACTGCACTGTTGATGCTATGCTGTCATTCTTTGACCCAATCCCACCTTTGTCTCTCTCTCTTTTTTATTTTCTTCTAGTAAAAGTGTAAAGAACAATGTCCCACACTCTAATCTGTGTCTAGCCTGTGATTCTTTAGTCAATATAATCCTAGATATGGTACTGTGCCACCTCCAAGGCTTCGTCATCCATGGCCTGTGACTCATTCTTTACTTACTTTCCTGTTTGTTTTCCATGCCAAGAAAATTGTATGACCGGGGCATCTAGTTGGATGACACCCACATGAAACAGTAGAGCAGAGCCATGTTCTCTATCCCCAGCCAATTCTCGGGTTGAGAACTGAACCAATGCTATCGATTCATGCCAATGAGAAGCTTAAGAAGTGTTTGTTACATGGCAGAAGTAAAGAGACATACTTAGCTTTAAGAAAAGTTTTGAACCTTGAACTTCATATGGTTATACTACCTTCTTTTCTCACTGCTGTGACCAAATGATTGATAAGAAATACTTTAAATCAGGAATGATTTATTCTAGCTTATGGTTTCAGGGAATACTGTTTGCCATAAGAAAGAAGGTATAGTAACAGGAGTAAGAGATCAATTGGCCATAATGCATCTGCAGTCAAGAAGCAGAGAGTGAACAGGACAGGATGTGGATCAGGCTATAACACTTCAAGGCTTTCCTCAGTGACCCACTTGCTCTGATGAGGCTCCACCTAAGTGTTTTCAGAATCTTCCCAGTGTTCAATCACATAAATCTATTGGGTATATTTCACATTCAGATGTCGAACCGGACCTTGATCAGGTCTGTTTTACTTAGCTTTCTCATGAAAGAACTAAACAAGATGATTGCCAAGTTACCTTGAGCTCTGAACTTAGGCAATTCTCAACAACTATAATAATCCTCTTCATAGATCATTACCAAGTATTTTTGCACCATCTTATAGTGATGGATGATGTATCAGATGAGTGAGATGAGCCATATTTATCTCTGCAGCACAAGTGTGCCTCTCACTTCTGGACATCGTAAAATCCCTCAGCTAACATTTGTTCCAGAAGTGATTAAATTGCTGAAGGGACACTCCAGAAGCACATTCAGATAATCAGCAGGACTCTCTACTTTCCTTCCACAGAGACAATCGGCTCAGTCAAGTCCATGTATGAACTGCTCTTTGTAAGGTTATGACTTAATTGGTAGAGATTCTGTAGTGGCTATTCCTGGTTGTCAACTTGACTACGTCTGAAATGAATTACAATCCAGAATTAGAAGGCTCACCTGTGGCCCTAATCTGGAGGCTGAGAGATACAAGTTTCTGACCTGAATCTTGGCATGGAGACCTTGAGGAATAGTGGCTACGAATCCCACAGGATTAACATAGAAAGCTCTATGAGTTCAAGGTCATCCAGGGTTAAAGGTGTGGTGGCACACACCTTTAACCTGGGCCACACTTTTTGCTGGAGACGTATATAAGGACATTGAAAGAAGGAAGGCTCTCTCTGCTTCGCCTGCCTGCCTTGTGGGACTGAGCAATTGCTGGATCCTTGGACTTCCATTCACAGCTGCTGCCGTGACTGTTGTTGGGAGTTGATTGTTGGGAGTTGGACTACAAACTGTAAGTCATCAATAAATCCCTTTACTACATAGAGACTACCATAAGTTCTGTGACTCTAGAGAACCCTAACTAAGACAGATTCCAAAATTGTAATTGACTTATGACATGCTTCTTTTGTGTTTGTATGAAACACATATGCATGAGTATGGGTATGAATTCATTGGATGTTAGAGAGGAATGTTGGGCGTCCTCTTCTGTTTGCAGTATATTTCCTTTAGATAGGGCCCTCCACTGGACCCAAAACCTCACCAGGTTAGGTAGACTGGCTCTGGGATTTGCCTAAAGCTGTCCTCTAGCCCAGGGGTCACAGGCACATTCTGACATGCCTGTCATTCGTTCACATGGATGCTGGGAATTTGGACCCAGATCCTCATGCTTGCACAAGCACCTTTACCTACTGAGCTGTCTCCCTGACCTGAGGAATTCTTGAATGTATACAATATGTCAAAGTATCACTGAATTTTTATTTCCCAGCCCACTGACTCCTCAAATATATACAGTGTGTTAAAGTATAACTGAATTTTTATTTATTCACTTATCTATTTTGTTAGCCAACAATGTGGAGCCAATATATTCAAAATACTTTTGAAAGTCAACTGTAAGTCCCTTCTCTGTTACAGTTTCTTAGACCTCTTCCTGGAGAAGTCTAGTTGCTGTATGCCTGTTATCATTTTCTTCTATCTGTTCCATGTATTAACTAATGGAACACACTTTTATATTCTTTTGTATTTCACGTGTCTCACTTAATACCCAGGAAGTTGCACAAAATTTAGTGCACATAGCTCTTTCTTGACATTTTAATGGCTATATACTATACTTTCTTTCATTGTAATGCTGATTCATTAGTTTGTTTTCTTTTATTAAATTAATTGTTTGGCAACTTCAAGCAAATATATAAAGCATTATGCTTACATTCATCCCCACAGCTTCTCTAGTCTCTCTCCCACCCTCCTCATCCTGTCTTCCTCCTTAAAATATTCTCTTTGAATTTAATGTCTATTGGTTTTGTTTTGTTTGTTATATAGTAAAACTAACCAGGGCCACGCATGTGGGAAAGGGTGTAGAGCCACCCACTGGTGGATTGGGGCTCACCAGAGGATACATCACTGAAAAGAATGACTTTTCCCAGCATCCATCCAGGGTAATAGCAAACCCATGACATCCATGATGATGTTGACAGGCCTAGACTTGTGTGGGCCCAATGCAGGCAGCCCCAGTTGTGAGTTCATGATTGCCATTTCATTTTCACTCCCCAAAGTCTCCAGTTCAATAAATCTAGTCCCAGCTATCACAGAGCTCAACCTAGTGAGATGACCATTGCCACCATGCGTGACCATAAGCATTAACCAATCCATAATTATAAAGAGGCAGAGTTAACCACAGGAGTAGGTGGGTTCATAAAAGACCACAGTGTGATTAAACACCAGGCAAGTGGTGGGTATCAGACTTATTGCCCCTCCTGTGGCAAGAGGAAGGGAAGAGAGAGAGGTAAGAGGAGGCAATGACAGAGTGCTGGCTCTTTGGACTATTTACTTAGAGTCCTATAGGGTTCCTGAGGGTTAACTGAGAATGGAAAACACTGAAGACTGGAAATAGAATTGTGAACATCTGCTGGAAAATTGGAAATTTCACCTTAATAGAATTTTTTTCAAAACATTTTAACTTTTCTCAAAAAAAGAGCTATTTCCCTAAACTCATCTGCTTCCTCCTATGTTCTCACGTCTTTAAATACACCAAACACGATAATTTTCTGAGAAAATCACATTATACAGAATACATTTTTAAGTTTCAAAGCTTAAGCTTCATAGCGTTTTTTAAAAACAGAGGACTGCATACATTTCAGTTCCCATATAGCTGCTTCATCTGCTTGCTTGCATCACGAGACATTTTCTCTTAGTTCCAACATTTTGAAAAACTTGGCATCTATAATAGAAATTTTTCTTTCAAGATGACCTCTTCTTTTCTGGACATGACCTAGATAGTGTAGATTGAATCTACATTGTCTGTTTGCAGTAAGATTTTTCAGTGAGTCTTTGCTTTGCTCTCTGGAAAGCAGAAATTTTAAGAATACTTATCTCATGTTGAGATGATTATATGGTGAGATCTGCAGATCTGACACCTTGATCTGCATGTATAAGGTACATATTTCTGCCCTGATACCCTTCAGAAAATGCCTTCTGTCAATCTTGGACAAGAATTTCTTACTAATCAAGGCCTTCTCTAGGTAGGTGACAGACAGGGGGTTGGGTTAGCTGGAACTAACAACTAATGTCAACTTCTGCCCCTGGGCACTGGAGTTATGACATGTGCATGCTGCTTACCGGTTTATGCTGGAGGTTGAACCCAGCACTTCTTGAGTGCTAGCTAAGTTGAGATATATCTCTAGCCAAAGGAACCATCTATTCAATTGTTCTGAAATGGAGAGGGTTTCCCAGGTATTAGACCTTCAGTGATAAACGCAGGAAGATCTTTACAAAGGAAAACAAGTGGACTGTTCAATGCTTTCATCTTTGGGAAGTCATACTGAACCTTCCTGATGCCCATGAAGAATCCTGGTTAGCTGCTTGCAGAGAAACCTACATTTCTTTCTGGAGAAATGTTGAGAAAGCAAGTGAGAGAGTGAAAGAAATCACAACTAGGAAATGATTCAGCTACTGTAACTAGCTAAGCCATTTCTCAACTGATCTTGAATAGTTATGCATTTCCAAAGGAGCTTCAAATATGATTTAAAGGGATATTTGTAGGATTAAAAAGATGGATCAGTGCTTAAGTGCATTTGCTGCTCTTGCAGAGGACGGGGGTTCATTTCCCAGTACCTACATGTAGCTTACAGCTCTCTGTAACTACAGTCCCAAGAGATCGATTGCCCTCTTTTGGCCTCCAGGGGTATCAGGCATGCACACAGTAAGTATACTTACATGTAGTCAAAACACCTAAAAGAAAAATAAATAGTTTTTTCTTAAAAAAAAGAAAAACATACATTTCATAACTCAAACAAGGATAAAGATCTCTTCTTCAGAGCATCAAGGAAGATTCATTGTTCAGATGAACCTCTACTGCCTCCTCAGAGACACCACAGCAGCTGAACAGTCCCTCCAAGAGAGAGAGAAGCAACTGGGGCATAAAAGGAATTTTACAGAGTATAATCCACAAGGACTGTCCAGAGCCTCATGTGGAAGGATAATAAAAGATGTTATGAATGACTAGGAATTTACCTCTGAGCATCCATATGTTCTGTCCTGGCATTCCAATCCTCAGAAACAAAAATGGGATGATAGTAGTGGTATGCTTAATGTTGAATAATTTAATGAAACAATTACTGCTTTACACTGTCTTGTTAAAACTCCACAAGCTTGCCCTTCCAGCCTGCACCTTCCGCTGGGGCAGAGCATCAGTGTGTCTGTCCCTCTGAAGACACCACAGTCTGAAGGTCTCCCAGGAGATCTGCTGCACCCAGGGCAACAGGCAAGGAGCCCACCCAAGTTACCTCAGCAGCAGGGACCCCAAGGAGCCCAGCAGATGCAGGACCCCTCCCTTCTGCTTGATCTTCACCTCCCTTCCAGACTACATCTTCCACAGGACAGAGCATCAGTGGATCTGCCCCTCTGAATACTGTACAGTTTGAAAACCTCCCAGGAGATCTGCTGTACCCAGGGCAACAGACAGGAACCTAGCATGGCTGTCCTCTAACAGGCCCAACAAGCAGCTAACAGAGACAAATGCAGATACTTCCACCCAACCATTGGATTGAAGGTGGGGACCGCTGTGGTTGAATTAGAGAAAGGCTGGAAGAAGCTGAGGAGGAAGGTGACCCTATAGGAAGATCAGCAGTCTCAACTAACCCAGACCCTTGGGATCTCTCAGACACTGAGCCACAACCAGGAAGCATACAGGAGCTGGCCTGAGCCCCCACCCCCAACACATATATTGCAGATGCCCTCAGTGGGAAAAGATGCACCTAACCCTCCAGATACTTGAGGCTCCAGGGAGTTGGGATGCCTGGCATAGGAGAAGGGGACATCCTCTTGGAGACAGGGGATTAGGAGGAATGGGATGAGGAACTGTGGGAGGGGAGACGAGGAGTGGGTCAACAGCTGGATGTAAAGAAATAAATGTAATAATAATAATAATTCCACAAGTTTATAGCAAAGATTTACCAAGGCCTTCCTTCTCGGTGACCTTCATCTGAGTCACGTCATGGAGATGTACCTGGTGCAGTCTGATGACTTCTATTTCTCTCCATGAGCTCACAGGCAGTAGGTGAGAGGTGGCCCTCGAGCTGTCTTCCACACAAGCACCATGGCATGCATAGATCTGTGCACACATACACATGCACACACACAGACACAGACTTGCACACATGTGTGGATACACACACAAATGCACACACACACAAATAAAAATAAAGAATGAAGAAGTTTGTCTTGTCTAGCTCCCAACTTTCCCCAGTCACAGAAGCCACAGAGACAAACTTTTTGGCCATACTTCATGTCTTCACATATACCTTCTTCCACCCGATTTCCCCAGTTACACTTATGTGTTGAGTTTGCAGACTGGAAACAATTTGACCTCCTGTGGATCACAAAGCCAAGGCCACCTCATTTCATAGCTAAAACAATTCCCCCTTACCAATGACAATCAGTCATTACTTTTAAGTTAAATTTTAATCAATTGATTTATTTTTGTGTGTATGTGTATTCATGTTTATGTGTATAGGCAAGCTCATATCCCAGTGTATATGTGGGTGTCAAAGACAGTTTGAGGGAATTGGTTCTTTCCTTTTACCATGTGGGTCCAGGGAATCAAACTCAGATCTTCAGGCTTGACAGCAAGCCACTTTACTTATTGAGCTCTCTCACTGGTCCTCCAGACAATCAGAACAGATTGTGCTTGCTTTCCTCTTTCTCGACAGTGTCCATGTTTCTACTGTTCCTAAGATGCATGTCCTCCTGGCAGCACTGGTTCAACTGTCATAGCTCTGAGCCAGCACTGGTCAGTGGCCAGCCCTTATGGATACATGTAGCAAATAATAGGAAGAAGCTTATCTCTGCCTGACATGGAGTCTGGGCCCTGTTAATGGAGGGGTTCTTTCCAGGATTTGCTGTTGGGCCAGTAAGAACTGCACATCTTTGGCTGTCCTGAGGCAGAAAGAGGCCCTACTGGTCATTTATTGAAATAAACATCTTCGTTATTGCAGAGTGCTCAGCAGGGAGCTTCCTACTCTTTCATCCTGGAATAAGCATTGCACATCCATCCATGTGCCAGGAAGCCAAGTGTCCCAGAGGTCATGTCAATCTCTCAATCTAGGACTCTCCATTATTGCCTCTATAGAAAACTCATCTGCCAGGAGTTGGAGAAGGAAATATCTAAAGCTGTCTGATTTGGCTGAGGGCCAATCTAGACTTTCTTCATGTCCCCTTTACTCTGAACCATCAGTGGATGCTACATAATATGCCAGCTGAGTTCAGCTCTGCTCATCCTACTGTATTAAAAAAAATTCATACACATATACAAAAACACGGAGGCATTTACACACACATGCATGCACATATGTTCACACACATACACATGAGTGTGCATGTCAACATGTCCATGGATGCACACAAATACACACCCATCTGAATGATTAGTTGAGTAGCAATGGAGACACGCACTGGGCTTTCAGCTGCATGCTGACCATTAGCATAATGTGGCAACAATTCTAGAAATACTGCATGTGAGGGAAGTAAATTTATGTATTCAACACAGACTAACTGTGGTATGTGGGTTGTCTGTCTCCACTCTGCCCAAGCAGACATTACTAAACAATCATGAAAGTTTTTCTCGTTGAATTTGAACTCAGAATCTTACCTCAAAACCTGTTATTGTCATATAATCACAATTAGCCTTCACATTTAAATAATGGTTGGTATTTCTAACTTAGAAAAACAAGGATATAGATCTTGAGAGATAATTTCTGGAGGGGCAAAGATAAGGGCTATGAGCCACTAATGAAATATAGCTAAAAATGGAAGGAAACGTGGTGTTCTAAGGATTCAAGTGGAATCATAGAGAAGAAAAGTGAGAGAATGAGAAATTATGAATGAGACTTAGAATTAGTACTAAAAGCAAGGATGGATCAAGAACATACCTTTAGAAAAAAGAATGAAGCTTTTTCAAGACAGCAGGAACTCCAAGCAATGCTGAATTTAGTGATGTGGTGTCAGTGTTTAGTGAACAATTTCAGAATGCCAGGGTCTCTCTTGGGCACTTATATAGATATTTTGGTTTCATTCTTCATAGTAACTTAGGGGGTTAAAAGTAGTCTCTCTATTTTCCTGCTGAAGACATAGAGAATCTAAAACAACAACAACACCCTATATAAAGCTACAGACATGTGTCCTCCCTCTTCCTTTTCCCTTATGTCCAACAATAGTCATAAAGACATGATAAAGCTTACCAGGGTCTGAGGATTGGTTTGTAAATGATATCAAAGACTCCAACACAGGCTCTGAGAGGTATCCAGACTGGAAATACCAAAGATGACTCTTGCCTCCAGGATTTGGAATTGTTTGCAGCAATTTGTAAATTCAGAGTCCACTTGGATCTCCAAGCTGCTGATTCTCGCTCTCCCTAAGCCCCTGGGTGAATGAGGGGCAGAAAGGTTCAGCCCCATGCATGGCTCCTGATATGGACATGCCTGGACCATAACCTGGCTCTACGTCTCAAGGTCTGTCATTTTTAAAACTATATTACTGTTGGTGAGGTACAGCAAGGCCAGGCATACGTGAGAAACTGGAGTCTCATGGCCAGTTGCAGTGATGGTTCTAGAGAAAAAGACTGCCAAAGACCACCCAGAAAGCACCAAGCTCAAAGTGAAGGCGGTAAATGGCAGTAGCTTTCACTATGGGTAAAATTCCTCATTGTGGTATTTAAGGGGAGATTAGCACACTTAGGACAGGATCTGTTAACAACTACTTCATGTTCTAGGCACACTGAGCCTGACTCTGGGTATTTGGTACTTGACCTGAGGTAATTAGGAAGGACACGTTGACCTAGATTAAGATGTACTGATAGATAGCAGAGGTAGTTGTGGTTTGGATTTAAGAGCTGCGTGGGAAGAATTGACCAGCATCTCTCCAAGGCTGTATCTGTAAAATGGGGATATTGAAACCCATCCTTTGGTTTGTGCAAAGATTCAAAAAGAAAATAACAATGAAGGTGTAAATTGGTACCAAGAAGTGGTCAATAAGATGCGTCATTTTTAGTAACAATGTCGCTAATAAAGTCATTTAAACCTTGAGGACCACTCTGCTTATAACCCGGAGTGTTTACTTTCCCTGCATCCTCTTCCAGAAGCATGATTCTATTGCCACCTCTTCTCAGTCTAGATGCTCTGATTGGACCATGGAGTCTGGCTGTTACTCCTCCATTGGTTAGTCAATGACCACTGAGATCTTCTGATTTAAAAAAGAAGGTGGCCAAGAAGCATATTGGGTATTAGCACAGCCAATTAGATTGATTTTCTCTTAAAATAAGAAATGGACTCATTAGGACAGAGGGTAGGTAATAAAATCAAGAGATAAAAGATGTCAGGGAGAAAGCTGGAGAGAAAAGACAGATGGATTAGGTTTGTAGAACAACCTTTGAGTTCCAGTTTATTCCTAGCTCCCACACACCATGATTTGCTTTCTGTACCAGCTCTCTGCATCCTTTTATCACACACAGCAGAAAAACATACATCTATAGTTTTTTTTTAAGAATAAAAGAAACATGACCTGTTAGCAGATGTAAAATTCAAGTTCAACTTTACATAAAACCACAGAGCTGCCATGTTACTGTCACTCTAGCTTCCTCCATAACTTGTTCTGAACCAGCTACTCTTTCCTTATCTATGAAATTGCCTGGGCAGCCTCCAAAGCTCTGAGATAACGCAAGGTTCTGATGTATTGTCTGCAAAGCTTGTTGAGCTGAGTTGAGGACTGGGTCATGGACTCCCGTAGGATCCAAGCAGAGGCATCCTACTTCCTTAGGCATCAATAAAAACTCTCTTGCTGCTTGTGCTCTTTATCCCCCTGATGTCTGGAGAAGAAATAGAGACATGCCATCAGCCAAAGAAAGGAGGATAAATATAGCCTTTGTCAGATTAATATCCCCAGGATTACTCATGACTCTTTCAAAGTGAAGCAAAGATCATGTGCCGCCTGACAGCCACCCATCTGGCCCGAGAAGACTCACCATATGGATGGTTCTCGCTAATTATAGTTAAATACTGAAGGGAGGGGTTCCATTGTGGAGGCTCCTGAGACCAGAAGTATCCTCATCCCCCTTTCTGGGAGCTCATGAAAAGGCTCTAACAATTACCTGTTCCCAGGCTTCTCCAGGTGCTCTCGGGGGAACTGCTTCTGTAGAACTGACTTTCACCAGCTCAAAGATAGAGAAGAAACCATCATTCTCTGTGTTTAGAAAGTGGTAATAACCATTGCTCCTATGCTAAGATACCAGTCAAGATTCTGCATCATGGAGATTCCAAGGAAACAATTGATGGTTTGACAAAGCTACATTTTGTTGCTACTACTAATGACTTGGAACTTTGTCTACTGTCCCATGATTTATGTGAAAGATGCAAGGAAGGTTGTTATCATTTACAGGCAAATAACACTCACTGAATCAATCCAGTTCCAGAAAGGAATTTGCTAGCAACATAAAGCATTGTTTTCTTAAAATAAATACGGATGACCTTCTCCCCATCTGTGATGTCAAATATGATTCTCAGTTTGATAGGCTCTAGAGTCACTGAGGAAGCAAACTTTTGTGCCTATCAGTGAGGGGTTAACTGAAATGGGAAAACCTACTTTAAGTGTATATGACATTAATCCATGTGATGTGTCCTAGACTTAATAAAAAGGAAAAAGGAGAGTGAGCAGCAGCCTTCATCTCTCTCTACTTCCTGGTTATGGTTGCAATGTTGCTCCTGGCACCCTGTCTTTCTTAATGGGATGGATTGTCTCCAGACTGTGACCCAAAATGCACCTTTCCTTCCTTTATTGAATTGTTTTCCCATTTTGTATTGTCACATCAAGAGGAACCATGGATAATACACCATTCCAAGGCCATGGGTTTGATCCTGAGCAGAGAGAAAGGAGAAAGGAAGAGAAGGGAAGAAAAGTGGGTGAGAGAGAGAGAGGATATGATAGATAGATAGATAGATAGATAGATAGATAGATAGATAGATAGATAGATAGATGCTTGGCTCCAAACAATTTCTGAGAGCAATCAATTTGGGTGAATGAGGAATATGGAATACCAAATTCATGGGTGAAATCATTGGTCATTTCATTTTGCCTTCATCCTTTCTCTTTAAGCACAACTCATTATTCTACTAACAGCACCAAAGTAGGCCACTCTTCCTGCACAGACTCAATCCTTAGAACTCACATAGGTAGCATGTACAATTACAGTGGAGCAGGTAATGAAAATTCACATGACTCTCTCAGTGTTCATGAACTGACCTAATTTTCATACAAATATGGACACAAAGGAATACTTCTAAACTAAAACTAACAGTGAAATCATGAGGAGAAATGGAGAAATAATTGCAGATGCTTGGCTCTAGAGTCAGAGAGACAATAGGATGTGCGAGGATGGTTCATTAACTGGAGAGCCTACACTGGGTGTCAAGGGGCCACCTCTGTGCAGCCAGGCTAGAGTTGCCGTTTGTTAGTGAGTGATGAATGGGCATTTACAAAGATACTGTCAACCAGGGTATGCAAGTAGGATTCCCCCCTGCTTCTGTAAGAGTGTTCTCCCACCCACCCATCCACCCACCTACTCCTGCCTCACCACCATAGCATTTCCCTACACTGGGACATTGAGCCTTCACAGAAACAAGGGCCTCCCCTGACATTGATGCCAGATAAGGCAATCTTCTACTGCATATGCAACTGGAGCCATGGATTTCCCCCCCCCCCCCCAATGTGAACTCTTTGGTTGGTGTTTTAGTCCCTGGAAGCTCTGGGGAGTGTGGTTGGTTGATATTGATGTTCTTCCTATGCGGTTGCAAACCCCTTCAGCTCCTTCAGTTCTTTCCCTAACTCCTCCATTGGGGTCCCCATGCTCAGTCTGATGGTTGGCTGCAAGCATCCACATCTGTACTGGTCAGGCTCTGGCAGAACTTCTCAAGAAACAGCTATACCATGATCCTGTCAGCAGCGATTCTTGGCATCAGCAATAGTGTCAGGGTTTGGTGTCTGCAGATGGGATGGATCTCTAGGTGGGCAGTCTCTGGATGGCCTTTCCTTCAGTCCCTGCTCCACTCTTTGTCCCTGCATTTCCTTTAGACAGGAACAACTCTGGGTTGATATTTTCAAGATGGGTGGGTGGCTTCATGCCTCAACCAAGGGCCATGGCTAACTTCTGGATATGGTCTCTACAGATCCTTTCTCCCCTTTGTTG
Source organism: Montemys delectorum (assembly GCA_019843815.1). NCBI lineage: Eukaryota > Metazoa > Chordata > Mammalia > Rodentia > Muridae > Montemys > Montemys delectorum. The sequence goes on along the minus strand of JADRCD010184932.1, from coordinate 11,307 downwards.
GGTATTTCAGCTGATGCCATCCCCGTTGGGCCTTGGGAGCCTCTTATTTTTCTGACTTCTTGGACTTTCTAGTAGCTACCCTGAGTTCCCCATCCACTACTGCTACACACCTCCATTCAATTTCCTGACCCTCTGTACGTCTCCCCTATCTCCTAATCCTGTGTCCAAAAAAAAAAAAATCTGGAAAATTTTCTAACATGAGCTTGCCAGAGATGCATCTGATTGATGCTTGGTTGTAATCTCTAGGTAGTTAGGTTACACTGCAAGCAGAGACTCTCCAAGTACTTCAAATACATGGTGCAGTTAGATGAAGTTAACAATGTGACGCTAAGAGAATAAACAGCATCTCCCTACGTGCCTGGGCTAGAGTCATCGTAGACCTAGCATCTCCCTACGTGCCTGGGCTAGAATCATCGTAGACCTAGCAAGCAGGCAGTGTAATAGACAAAAGAGTCTTCATTAAACTTCAGAAAGTACTTGCCTAGTTCATGGCCAGGGTACAGGGAATTGCCTGGAAAGATTGTGATGAGAGAGAGAAGGGGGGGAGAAAGAGAGAGGATGGCAGTGTCACCTGTCACCCTGATGAGCCTCCTCTTTCAATTTATAAAGACTGTCAGCTACTAACCATCTAAATAACTCATTTCCAGGACAGAGATTATGACTGAAGCAAAAAAATGTCAGAAATCAATCCCTTGTTGTGACATTTTTATTTTTTTCTGAAAATAGAACACAGCCTCATCTATACGGGTGTCATGGAGTAGGAAGCAGCATGAGTTAAGAGCTGAGAGGTGCTTTAACTGTATTGATATTTTGTAAGATTGTTTTAGGTGAAGATTCTACAGCTCATTCAAGAAGATCTCAAATGAAGCCAGGGGACAGAGGAGCTCTTCTCACACCTCAACAGCAAGGACTCTTGGATGTGATACCTAACTCGAATCTTGATTCCTTTGTCTGTTTTCTCAACTATGTAACTTATCTCCACAAGTCTCAGTTTCCTTATCAGTATATTGGGGACAACAATACCACTGACATTGTGAGGGGCTGTTAGTCAAAGTAGATGGTGTCTTACTGTTCATCTTAAAAATGTACACAGAATTAGAATAAATGAATGCCTGCCAAAGAGATGGTTCCATGGGTAAGGTGTTAGATGTGTACGCCTAATGACTTTAATCTGACTCCCAGAACACAGGTAAAGATATAATCAGAGAACCAATTCCACATAGTTGACCCCTGACTTCACACATGCCCCTTGCACATGTACCTCCCTCATTAATCATGAATTTAAATGAACTAATGGATCATGGTTTTGTTGATATTTTTACTCTTTGGACATAAGTGTTTGTAGAAAGATGGGGGATGCGAATAGCAAGAGAGAAGATAAGGAGCAAGAAGAAGAGGTGTATTGTGAGGAGGAGGAGATAAAGATAGGAGAAAATGGAAGGGAAGAGAGGAGTAAGAGACAGGACATAATCTTTAACGGTTTGAACTCTAAGAAAGTCAGATGGGCTTTGATTTATGTCCGGCCTCCACACCTGTGAGTTTCTTGCTTATACTGTTTAACTTCTTGCAGGCCTGCTCTATTGACCTCTACAGGAGGCAAGAGCGCTGCTTTAGCTGCTACGTTGTCCTAAGAGTTGAGTGAATGACTGTTTAGAACAGTATGTGGCAAATATTTGACCCCACCACAAAACTGTGTGTATATTGAATGGGCTTTCTTTTTCTTTCTTTCTTTCTTTCTTTCTTTCTTTCTTTCTTTCTTTCTTTCTTTCTTTCTTTCTTTCAGGATTGGTCATTTAATAAGCATGGTTGTGGGATTTGTAGGAAGATATTGAAGAGTATGTACACAATAGAGCTTGTCATTCTTGATTTAAAATATGCCCAACTTTGCATTTTGATTTCTATAAATGGGGACAATAATCACTTACCTCTTGGGGTCACACTGGTATTGAAAAGAGAGCATGACTTACCAGCCCCCGTCACTGTGACCTCTGGGTTTACATGGAAACTGGCAGAGCCATATATGTGACTACATTGTTAGGCATGTCCTGCAGATTCATTCTTCCTGATGACTCCTTTAAGGTGTGTTCTCGCCAGCTGTGGCCCTTTCATACCACCTGGCCCTCCTCTAGTATGTCACTTGACCAGGATGAACTACTGATCCAAATTCCACCAATCTGGTTTACTCTTTGAAGTTGTAATCAGAAACTGGATTTTTCCTAATCATAAGCAGCAGTTCATCTATAATGATCCTTTTGAAAAGAAAATCTGAAAGTCATCACCTTTCTCCTCACTTCAAACATGTACATGGCTCTCTATTGTTCTTGAAATAAGGTCCTAGTAAGTCTTAACTTGAGCCATGATGGCTATTTCATGTCTCTTCTCAGGCCATGTTAGTTTTCACTCCAGTGCTGCAAATATGCTGGCCCTCTATGGCTTTTGAACTCACCGGGTATATTGGCTAGTTTTATGTCATCTTTACACAAGCTAGTTATTTGTGAAGAGTGAACCTCAGTTAAGAAAATGCTGCCACCTGGCAGTGGTGGCACATGCCTTTAATCCCAGCACTTGAGAGGCAGAGGCAGGCAGGTTTCTAAGTTCGAGGCCAGCCCGGTCTACAGCCGGGACTACACAGAGAAACCCTGTCTTGGAAAGAAAGAAAGAAAGAAAGAAAGAAAGAAAGAAAGAAAGAAAGAAAGAAAGAAAGAAAGAATTAAAGAAAGAAACAATTAATCAAAGAAAGAAACAAAGAAAGAAACAAAGAAGGAAAGAAAGAAAATGCTGCCACAAGATTGCCTTGTGGCAAAGTCTGTAGGACATTTTCTTGATTGATGATGGATATGGGATTGGACATCTCCCTGTGGATAGTGTCACCACTGAGCTAGTGGTCCTAGGTTCTATAAGAAAGTAGAGGGCTGGAGGGATGCTTCAGTGGTTAGGAACACTGACTGCTCTTCCAGAATCCCTGAGTTCAATTTTAAGCAACCACATGTAATGGTTCACAGCCATCTTAAATGGGATCTGAGGCCTTCTTCTGATGTATCTGAAGAGAGCAACAGTGTACTCACATAAAATAAATAAATCTTTAAAAGGAAAAGAAGGAAGGAAGGAAGGAAGGAAGGAAGGAAGGAAGGAAGGAAGGAAGGAAGGAAGGAAGGAAAAGAGAAAGCAAGCTGAGAAAGCCATGGCGGGGGGGTGGGGGAGAGCCAGTAAGCAGCATCTCTCCATGGCTTCTGCATCTGTGCCTGCCTCCAGTTTCCTGCTCTGTTTGAGCTCCTTTCCTGACATCCCTGGAAGCTGCAAAATGGCATAAATCCTTTTTGCCTCATTGCTTTTGCCATAGTGTTTTCTCACAACAACAGAAACCCCAAGACACCAAGTCTGCCTTGCAAGCAGGTCTTTGTACATTCTGTTGCCTCTCCCTGCAATGACAGTAGATTGGCTCTCTTCCTTTTGTTGCTGGTATTTTAGTGGACATCATAACATGCAAACCCTCTCAGAGCTGCTCCATTGGGGCAACTTTGTCTGTTTATCAGATACTATGTTCCTTTCTATCATATTAACCACAACTATAATTACACATGTATATGTAGAATTAGTTTATTGCTGGCTAGATCTTCTGGAATGAGGATCAGTTTTGCTTTTGCATCTGTTTTACCTGGCAAGGTTCCTGACTCATAGGCTGTGCTCAGTAAATCCTTTCTTAGCCAATTGTAAAATTGAACAATGGCTGGATCTGTAAGGTGAGAGATCACAGAGCAACTCTGTTTGAGATGCTTAGAGCTGTCATCTTTTCTATATCTCTTAACACACCCCCCTCTTCACATTTTCTATAGTCTAGGTAAGGCCCTCAACACAATTCCATTCATTTCTTACAGTTTCTTTAATCTTAAATAAGTGTATTACTCTTGTCAACAATTGAATCAACTCATTCATGCCAGTGTAAGATGGAGATGGAGAAAGTCCTGAGGGCTGTTCTAAGAGGATTCAACATGAAGATGAAAAGTGCTGGCAATGATAATGGCCAAGTTCTGGAAAACACAAAGGATGTTTAAAGTTTATAACCACTGTTATTTATACCCTGGGTCAACACTCTTCAGCCTGGCCAGGAAGCACCACTTCAGTTATTTCTAGTCATGGTAGGGCTTATTTTCACTTTTTAAACTTTAATACCTTCCCTAAACTTCGGAATCCATCCCTTCATTTTAAAAACTCTTTCCTCCCACAAATTGTAGAGTGAATTAGTCACCTAGTAACATATAACTCTCTCCTCAGAAGAGATGAAGCATTGAAAGCAACATGTAAAGATCTCATGTATATACCACAGAGACATTTTGATTTCTCTTAAAACTTAAAAAAGACCCCGGACCCCATGTCTACTCTAGGTTAATTGTTCCTCCAACCAACCAAGTCTTTTCCAGTGATCAATCCAGACCAATATATGTGTGGTGGTTACAAAACTCTGGGTATGTGTTACTGCTTCTTCCTTCTTCCTAAACTCACGCAACCAAACCCAGAGAGTTCACCCACCATTGCATTCTGTATGTGTAGATGAAACAAAATCCCTGACAGAGAAATTAAAAAGGGAAGAACTTGTTTTGGCTCATGGTCTCAGAGTCCATGATCATGTGGCACTAAGAAATTATGGAGAATATCACGACATAGAGAATGTGACAGAGAAAAGCGCTCACCTTACTGTCAAGTATGAAGCAAGAACAAGGATACAGGAAGGCATAAGGCTAAGAACACCCCTCTTCATCTTCCCATCTCCTACCTTTTACCACTTCTTAATAACTTCAGTATGCCATGAATCCCATTCATTATATCAGAACTCCCTTGACCTAATTATCTCTGGGAATTTTATCACAGATATTTCAAAAATCCACCTCACAAATGTTGCAGGCATTTCTTGATCTAATTATGTTGAGGATAAGAATGAGTTTCCCAATCACTCTACAAACATGTCTCCCCAATCTGCTTCCTTCCTCACCAACGTCATCATAGCCAAGCCTGTGTGATCTCTCTCCAGAGTGGCTAGGCTTCTTTTCTAGGCTTACCTCTGCCAGTCTTCTTGTCTTTGCAAATGTTGTTTTTATAATATCTGTTCTTGCACCTCCTCTGTAATTCAACTAGCATTTTCAGGGCACACTTGGAACTAACCACCACTGGTCTCTGCCTCATCCACCTACAGACTTACAGCTGCCAGCTCCCTACCTCATAGACGCCAGTTCCCATCCTCCCAGCTTGAGTCCACTAACCCATTGCAACAACCCCATAGCTTCACTGTGACTTCAGTTAGTTTACACTGCTACTCTTCCCTCCTTTATGAATCCTCTCACTTGCCCACTCAACCTCCTTAGACTGCCTGGTCCAGTAGCAACAGCTACTTCCAAATGCCATGTTCTCAGGATCAGTTCTCTATCTATCTATCTATCTATCTATCTATCTATCTATCTATCTATCTATCTACCTATCTCTCTTTCCATCATACTTGCCTGGTAAAACCCATCCCTCAATGCAGCAAAGCATATGCCTTCTCTGTATTCCAGCTGAGCAGCTAAAACCAGCAAAGAGGAACCCTAGACTATCCGTGATAGTGCACCTTCTCAAACAGTGCTTGCTTTTATGTTCCAGTCTCATGAAGCTGCTGGAACATTGTTAATGAGCACACAATGGCTGAACCATTCCCTACCATAGACTGCTCTCCATGATCCCAATTTTTGTTAGTATAGCGTTGTCATTGTCATTACCCTGCCTTCCATTCATCTCATACCTTCATTCCTTGATCAGTTTAGACGTTGGAAACATTCAGATGACACTCCCCTAATCTTGTTTTCAAGACCCAGAATCTCTACTGATCTTCTCTTTCTTCCCTCTATTAATTGTTTCTCAGCTTCCAAAAGCCAACCCCTCCATGTATGATGAGACAGTATAATTATTTTGACAGTTTCATACCTATGTGTACTGCTTTGTTTGTGCTCACCTCCAGCCATTACCATCTGCCCACTCTCTTCTTTTCCATCCCAACCCATTCTTCTTCCCAACTATCCCTTTGGTAGATACATCATAGTAAAATGGCACTGCATCCTCCAAAATCCGTTATGAGTTAACACCTCTTGCAGAAGGTGTAGGTCATCGTGTATACCTGCTGTATCCATGATGGCATGTAGAAGAATGCAGTCTTGTACAGATATGTGTCTTTGAGACTTTTGCAATTTTATATCTTCCTTCTCTCTCCCTGCCCCCATAACATATGTAAATGCTAGTTACCTTCTGGACTGATGTGTAAATCACTATTTTCTATTCCCTAGGTGCCACGCCCACTCGTTTACTCCAGTAATGTCTACAGTATCAGGGTTAAAAGCCTGATCATGGACAAGAGGCGTTATGACGTCAAAGGGAGTTTGCGCCTCCTGGGTATTCTGTCAATCGTGGCATCCCCTAACTCAGAGGTAGCCCAGATATGTCCTTGCAAACTCACATGCTAGGTGCCCACCAAGATATGATTTATTAATAGCTAGACAAAATTGGACATTGCTCTCTGATCTTTACCAATGTTCCAACATTTTAGCCAAACCCTGGCTTGGAATTTTGTAAAGAATGTTATCCACCCAGACTAAATTGCCTTTGGCATTGTGGGTAGGGCATTGAAGCTTACAGAATGGGAGATTTATCCCAGGGCAAGGTCAAGTAGAATCCTCATTCTCAGTCAGGTACTACAACTGAACCACTCCTAGGAATTAGCCAGAAAGAGACTTGTCTCTACTAGCCCAGAAGATTAGCATAGTGGGCATTTTACTAAGGATGGACGGGACCTTGAGCCTAGCGTGTGTGAGAGAGACAGTGTACAGTAGTCAGCATTCAAGATTCTAGATTCGAGCCTCTACCCTCCTAGCTGGTGCACCCGCAGCCCCCCGGGACTCCGGCCGGGCAGCATAGGCCTGAGCATGCTTGGAGCCTGGGGTGCTGCAGCAGTCCAGAGGAGATGGCTGCTGCTTTAGACCCAGTGTGTTTTAGATGGCCTCAGAGGTACCCTGACCAGCTGCCAGATTTTTCATTTCTCTTTTGTAATGACTGTAAAAGTCTGATGCCATTTTTAAGAAATACATTCAGATTCAGCACTTCCTTTTGTTGACTGTCACTCACCGAATTTTTTGTCCACCTGACCAGAACTCTCATCCCGCTGAACAAGAGGTCCCCGCAGCGAACCTAGTCCGTGGCACCCAGGCTCAAAACAATCTCTCATATAAAGAGCTGAACTCATTTTTGACAAAATAGCATGGGACATTTAACCTCTAAGTGGAAAAAGATTTGGTCTAGGAGAATAACCACCAACTACCTTAAATAAAAGGGGGTAATCCCATCATTAAAGTTCTATTCCATTCAAGGACTTATACCCTGAAAGCCATTTCTCCTTCAGAATTGCAAATCATTATCCCCAAAGCAATTTAGTTCTGGTGCTTATGGTATAAGAACTTTCCTGGCAGAATGGTGACTGAATTAATTACATTAGGCACCATGATCTTTAGTTAAATCCAGAGGAGAATGTCCATAGACATAACATCTAGGGAGGCATTTGCTTCACTGGCTGAGCTTTCCAAGGAGCCCCAGCATCAATACAATAAGAAAATTCTTAGAACAATGTGGTAGCTTAACATTGAAAGGATAATTTGGTTGAAATTAATCATTGTTGTCCCAATGCAATAGCAAAGCCATATCAATTTGCAAAAGGAATCTGGAGGGTTAAAGAGCATGCCCTTCTCCACCACAGCCTGAGGATTGCACTGAATTTCACAGCTCATGGCTTTTTAATGACAGAGACAAATGACAATTTCATCATCAATGTATACTCTTATTCAAAGGAAAGCTCTAGAATGATTTCACAGATAATGGCATTACCTGGGAAGCCTTCTGGCTGTGAGTCACAGATGCAAAAAGAGTTTTGTTTTCTTCACTGGCTTTGCAGAGGAACAAGGAGGGGCAGGGCTTGATTTCATTATCATTCAGTTCCTGGTCTCATAACACTGAATCTTTAAAGTGGTGTGTATGTGTGAATGCTGCACAGGTGTGTGTGGGACCACCTAAAGAGAAAGGGTGGTGGGCCTAAAGGTTACTATGAACCAGGAATGGTTCCATGACAGCGAAATGATATCAAAACAACCTTTCTTTTTTAACTTTTTCTTCCTTCTTTCTTTTGATTTGTTGAAGATTTCAGAGTTATTTTCTAACAATCACATCTTTGCAATATGTCTGCTCACGGTGCTGGTCCCTCCAAATATGATAGTGTAGTAATAACATTGACAGTAATGGTAGCCATGGAACTGATGTTAGCTGCAACAACCATCATGTCACTATAGCACTTACTAAATTTGCATCATTTTCTAAGCATGATGCTAAGAGCTCTTGTCAGGGACTCTGTAAATGGAGAGAGTGAAGGCACAGAGAGGTGAAATTATATGCTCTAAGACATATAAACAATAAATAACAGTCCCTAAGCTCAAGTCCATGAAACAGCAAATTCTGTTTCCTTGGCAATGCGCTGCCATGAGGAGCTCAAAGGAAGCACCAGTTCTCATGGCTTTCATGATCAGCAAATACCAACAGTCAGGCATTCTGTTCAATTCACAGATTGAACACAGGATCAGAAATCCTCAATGCATATGGAAAACAGAAGAAAGTGGCAAGAGACCAACCTCAGGAACCGTGCAACTTTAAGTGAACCTCTCTTCTGTGGTTCCTTCAGTGGCTCACACACCTGCTGGCTTAGGTACAAGTGATAAAGAAACAGATTAAATCAGCTGTGGTGCTCTCAGATTTTGAGATCATGGTTCTTTGAAGAACATGACAGTCATGCTCTTGAGCAAAGCTAGGCTTACTGAAGAGCAGATAGATTTGGCAGTACAATTTATCTCAAATCCTTGGAGGTCTCCAAGTCAACTGTATAATTACAGACCACAATACCTCTTATTCTAAAAACATTATTGGCTATTACCCTCCAAAATACAAGTGGCAAGTCACCACAGATCCTTGGTTTTTTCTCTTTAATAGGAGGGAGAGGTTTGTTCCCCAGCAGTCTTTCTGCATTATCATTTTTAGTCAGTGAGGAACCTCTTTATTTACTATTTTTACTTCCTTTTTTCTCTACAACAGTAGTTCTCAACCTGTGGGTTGTGAGCCCCACAGGGTTCATATATCAGCTATTCTGTGTATCAGATATTTACATTATGATTCGTAACAGTGGCAAAAATACAATTGTGAAGTAGCAATGAAATAATGTTATTATGATTGGGGATCACTATATTGAAGAGTCACAGCATTAGGTAGGTTGAGAACCACTGCTCTACAAGTTATACACACTACTGTGATGAATATACATCTTCTAACTCAATTATCTTATTTTGTAAACATTTAAAATATACGTGTACCCTGAAAAATATGGTGCTGCTTGTGTGTGTGTTTAATTTGCATAAACAAGGTTGTCCTATAAAATTAAGTCTACTTCTTTTGTCTCTTCATCCACATTGGACTTTGAAATTAATCCACATTCCTATATGTACTAGGGCTTGTTAAGTCACTAGTTTTCTGACTGTCTCCTCTTCTCTGCCTTCATCCATTGACTCAAAAATCCAAACATAAAATAGTATATTGTACTTAGTTTCCTGTTAATTATTTCCCTGATGGAGTGAGGAAAGAAATAGAGTGTCTGGTATGTACATTTACTTTTTGTTCCTTATTATAGAGAAGTTTTGTATTTTTACTTCATATCCCAGAGGTTAGAGGAAGCAAGAACTAAACTTCAAATGCATCTTTCCTCAAATCTACTGACAATCTACTTCCAAGTGAAATCACACAATGCAAGGTCAGCAGCCTCTTGTACTCACAGACAACCTGAGAACATGTTAGCATATACAGCACTCAGATGTCTCTTCTTTCAGATAATAGTGTAGAGAAAATAGCTGTTAAGATCAGGTGAGCAAAGACACTTGAACACTTCTCTTAAAAGATCTTTGCATATCTAGATGAAGAAGAGATACTAAAGTGGACCTAGCTAATGTATGATCAACAAATGACAGAATTTATTTTTAATTTTTTATTTTAATTTTTGTTTTTGTTTTTTTTGGATTTTTGAAACAGGATTTTTCTATGTAGCCCTGGCTGCCCTGGAACTCACTCTGTAGACCAGGCTGACCTCAAATTCAGAAATCTACCTGCCTCTGTCTCCCAAGTGCTGGGAATAATGGCATGTGCCACCACTGCCCAGCCAGAATTTATTTTTAAATGATACTGATTTTATATAAACCTCCTGGGTCATTTCTAGAACATGTATTTGGAGTGGGTGAAAACCTAATATTTGCATCAAGAGCTTGTTACACAGAGAAATGATCAGCACCAATCAGTGAGCTTCAAGGTTGCCATCAGTCTAGATTTTTCCCACTGCCTGGAAGTCACTCTGTCTCAAGCATCCACAGTATCAGCAGCATGAGGAGTTCAAAGAATGGAGATCTCAAAAAGGGCAGCCCCGAGTTCTTCAGGAAGTGTAAAATTAGTTTAAAGAATGAAATATGAATCTGGAGAGATGCCTTAACATTTAGAAGTGCTTGTTACTCTTCTAGAGAGCCTGAATTCCATGAGTTCCCAGCACCCATCTCAGGTGGTTCATCTATAATTCCAGCTCCAGGGGAGCCTATGCTCTGTTTGGCCTTCACAAGCACCACATGCAGTGTGAACAAACACACACACACACACACACACACACACACACACACACACACACACTATATATATATATATATATACACACATGTATATATATACACACACACATATGTATATATGTATACATAAAATTAAACTAAATGTATACATTAAAATTAAATATAATAGTTTATATGCATATACATATACATCATATATACATATGTACATATATACATATACATATGCTAAAATGTTTGAGGTTTTAGAGAACAAAATCTGTAGGTGTGACTGTGATATTATCAGGGCACTGGAGCCAAAATCCTGAAGATCTCAGAATAGAAACAGAGGTCAGGTGTCAAGGATCCTCTGATCAAGGCTCAACAGATTTACTGCTGCAATATCAAATCTGTTGACAGCTGTAGTATTTCTGTTTTAATGAATGTCCTTTTAGCTAATGTGACTTGGCATTCAGCTTGGAGCTGTACATATTTCACATTTTACAATGTCTGGAAGCATAAACACCGGCAGCTGATACACACACATTGCATGTTTGCCTCCTAGAAAGGCTCTATTAAATAGGTGAGATATATATATATATATATATATATATAT
>JADRCD010184931.1:0-10000 GCA_019843815.1 Montemys delectorum | reverse complement strand
TCTTCTACTATCCCCAAGGTGATGGTCTTATTTTTATATTTTGCATATAGCTGCTAGAAGGCCAGCCACCGGATTTGTGTTCCAGGTAAGATGGAGCAAAGGATTAAGGATAAAGTTTAGGTCTTCCCACTGAATCTGAAAGGCCCTTTCTAGAAGCCTCATCCTACAACTTTTAACAAAGAAGCCAGAATCATACAGTGGGAAAAGGGTGAGAGCATCTTCAACACATGGTGCTGGTCTAACTGGATGTCTGCATGGAGAGGAATGCAAATAGATCCATATCTATCACCCTTCACAAAATTCAAGTCCAAATGGATCAAAGACTTCAACGTAAAACCAGATACACTAAATCTAATAGAACAGAAAGTAGGGGATAGCCTTGAACTCATTGGTACAGGAGACAACTTCCTAAACAGAGCACCAATGGCTTATGCACAAAGATCAACAAATTAATAAATGGGACCTCATGAAACTAAAAAGCTTCAATAAGGCAAAGGACATTGTCAACAGGACAAAACAGCCGTCTACAGATTGGGAAAAGATCTTCACCAACCCTATATCAGACAGAGACCTGATACCCAAAATAGATAAAGGACTCAAGAAGGTAGCCACCAATAACCCAAATAACCCAACTTAAAAATGGGATACAGAGCTAAACAGAGAATTCTAAACAGAAGAATCTCTAATGGCCAAGAAACAGAGAAACATTCAACATTCTTAGTCATCAGGGAAATGCAAACCAAAATGATTCTGAGATTCCACCTTCCACCCACCAGAATGGCTAAACTCAAAAACTTAACTAACAGCACATGCAGGCAAGGATGCAGAGCGAGGCGAACACTCCCCCAGTGCTGGTGGGAGTGCAAACCCCTGCACATTTATCAGGAGAGAGTTTACTCCGGAGTATGCTAACTGACCCCAATCTTATTCTGTTACCAAGAAGGATAACAGTGGGATAATGATATCTGTCCCTGAGACCCATCCTTAGACTTTTATATTTTCATAGCACCCAGTAGGTTCTCTGTAGTCCCAGTAGACAGCAAGGCAGAGAAATAGAGAAGGAAATGAGATTCTGAACATTGATAATAAAGACATTAAAAAGATGGTGGTTTCTAATTTATAATTGCTTTCCTGAAGAAAAACAGACCCCAGTTGGCTTCTCCCTGAACTGCCTGTAACTAGGGCTGCATCACAGGCTGCTCATAAAATTAACATGAACATTAGGGAAGTGTGGCCAGGCCATTGGAAATTATTTGAAGTCCATTTATTGTGTTTCCTTCTGTCTTTGTTCTTTGCATACATTTTGTTTCCATTTGCAAAATTGATATCATAAAATGTTCCGTTTTGCAAGGGAAGTCTTGTCATAAACAACCCCCTCTGGCAGCGTGACTGGGCTCTTAGGGCAGTGTGCTCACATCTCCAACAGAAATGACTGCTTTGCTGGAACTCTCCTGATTTTATATTGATTTGAAAAATAATTCAAAAGCTTGAAGGAAAAAAAAGAGCCGATAATTACCTAAAATATGTCCCCAGCCCCAAGATTAACATCAAGAGAGGGCCTCCGAGATAAAAAACACAGTCCTAGAATTTTCATTTTGATACAAATTTCAGGTCTCTGTGCCCCTTGCCTGGAACTGTTCTTATTTGGTCTCATCATTCACTTCCTTTCTTGTCTTCTATTTTATTTTATTTTATTTTATTTTTTAATATTGCAGACTACATGTGTTAGGGACCCCTTAAATATTCCAGAATATATACTGATATGTAGCCAGAGGAAAAGCTCTAAAACAAAGAATTACAGACTGATAAATCATATCAGAAAACAGTACCTAAATGATTCATTGATTGCTCTAGCAGTCTCTTCTTGGTATTTTATTTTAGCAGGGGAGAATTTGAGTTCAGAGCAAGCATTGCCCTTGGTTACCATTTCTTTAATCTGGAGCAATTTCTCAGCCCTCCTCAGACTCTCTCCAAGTCAGCATCTTTTAAGAAGAGTCATTTTTGAGAATGTTCTCTGGTTTAGCTTTTGCGGCTTTACCTGATAGTTTAATTATACTTGGGTTGTACTTTCTTTTCTTTTCTTTTTTAAAGGAATAGGATCTTGGGGGCTGCAGAGGTGGCACAGTGAATAAAGTGCCAGGCTGTGTAGCCAATTGGTGAGCTTCATGTTAAGTCAGATCTTCTGTCTAAAAACACAAGGTGGAGAGCAATAGACAAAGATGCTTGATTTCCACATCTGGCCTTCACACATACCATATGCATGGGACTAACAGCGAACATCACCAAGCCCTGTTCTATGAAGTGACTCTTAATAGTAGTCTCCCTTATTCTCAAATGCTGAGTGGACTTGATCACTTCCTCCTCATGGAGCACTAAGGTCATATTTTTTTTTAAGGTCATATTTTTAATTGTTGATATCGAGCAGATTTGGCAGTGAATTCCATGCTTGGCATTATGCATGTGTCATCAAGTACCTTCAGGGCTATCTCTGCACCATAAAATAGGATGCTCCAGGACGCTGTGAAGTGAAGTTGGGAGGACTGTGTATGTGTCAGTTTAGTAAGTGAAAGTAGTCAGCAGAGATGATCTCATCTCTAACTTAGAATTCCAGTTTTGAGATGTACAACTTCATTGTTCTACGAACTGAGCGATCTTAGAAACAGGGTGTGCATCAATCAGAAAGCGAAAGAATTAGTGGAGTCTGCTGACTTGTGTATGATTTGTGTGACTACAACAGTTCTTCCTCCTCCCTTCTTTCTTAGCCTTCTTCCTCACCTTCTTCCTCTCTCTCTGTTTCCTCTCCTCCTCCCTCCCTCCTTCTTCCTTTCTTCAACTTGACATGTATTTAATGCCATCTTCTACTCTTCTGGGCTATAGAGGTAGAAGAACAGACAAATTTGAAGTCAATTCTAACCAAAGGAGACACATAATAAATACAGAACCATGCTTTTAAAAACAGGATAACAAACAGAAAAATAACAACAGGAAGGAATGAGGATTGTGAGCAGAGACACAAAGGAGGGGTTGTATGACTTTTAGGTTCAATGAAGTTGCACAATCAAGATCACCTGGGAAGAAAGTCTCTGAGGCTATCTAGGTCAGGGTTGGCCTGGAGGCACATCAGTAGGGAACTGTCTAGATTATGTTAGTTGGCATGGGAAGACCCAGCCCACTGTGGGTGGCACCATTCCCTGGGTTTCCATCCAGAACTATGTAAGAGTGGAGACAATGAGCTGAGCAGCAAGCAAGCATGCATTCATTTCTCTCTGATCTTAACTGGTTGTGATGGACTAGCTAGCTGTTTCTGGCATCTTGTCTTCCCAGTTGTGATGGACTGTGTAACCTAAAACTATGACCTAACGTAAAACCTTTCTTCCCTAAATTGATTTTTGCCAGGACTTTTTATTACAGCAATATAAATGAAATTAGGGCAGGCGTCTGAGAAAACCAATTCCAGGCAGAGGAAATAATTCAGAATGGCACAGGACTGAGAGTTTACACGAAGAAAGCTTATAGAAGTAGTCAGGCAGTTCTGTGCAGCATAGATGCCATCAGCTTTCCTCTGAGAGCTTCATTATAGGTGAGAGTTAATTTGGGGTTGTTATGGGATTGGACATCTTTTCTAGAAAACCTGTTGTTGACCAAGATGGTTCACATCTATAATTCATAGCACCCGGGAGACTGAGGCAAGAGGATCATGAGTTCAAAGCCAGCATGGGCTACATTGTCAGGAGCCATCATAGGAGAAGCTAAAAACTACCAGATGATCTTCCTGAGATGGGTCCACCTTGGATTAAAAACTAAGACTGATTTTCTCTGGTAGGCAACACCCAGCCATTTTAGGAAACAGTCCTACTATTAATATTAATATTCTTTTTCTGTTATTGTTAAACATATATAACAATCACTAGGTATTAGCCCACCCTTTTGAGCAGACCTACAAAGATGCAGTATCTTGTAGTGATGCTACATAAACAAGTAGATAATAATAATGATAATAATAATAATAATAATTCTATAGAATTCCTGATTTGATTCAAATAATTTTAGGAAGAAAGTTTTTAGAGATGATCTTAGTTGCTAGAAAGATGTAATAAAGTCAGAACCAAGAATAAAATGCGCCCACTCCTCAGAATAGTAAGTAAAGGCTACATAATAAGAAATACAATGAACTTTCATAATCGTATTAAGAGGAGAAATAGACTTGGGACAATTTTGTGTTCAAAGAAAAACATTTAGGTCCAAAGATAAAGTCACAGGTGTGCACTATGATAAGGAAAGGTCATGTGAAAGCTATTGCTTTGAACTTTTAATAACTATATTATAATGAAACACTGCTTTGAACTTAACATTAACATCCTTCTGTAACTCCCACCTTATGCAACATTATATCTTTGAGGTAATTTTCTAAAGAACTTTTTGTCTAAATAGATGTAAAAAGACCAGAGAAAATAAATAAAGTGGTTGGTTGAATGGTTTGGCTTGGGGAACTCTGCCCCATCCGTCCGTCCATCCATCTACCCATCCATCCAAATGTATATGTCTATTTGTCTTTATGTTCGTGTGTAGGTATATGTGTATGTATGCAAGCATGCATGAATACTTGTGGAGTTGATTGTGACAGACGGGTCCTGGCCAGAGTGTTGGTGTATGAATGGTTAAATGTATGTGTCTGAGTATATTTGCCTGTACAAAGCATTTCATTCTTTTCCTTTCCTTCTCTCTTGTTCACAAAGAGTTAACCAGCTAAACCAGAGAGGTTCCTAACTGATTCACCAAAGAAAAGAGTACTAGCAATAAATCCTCTTTCATAATTCCCTGCTGCTAGACAGCATGTGCTACTAACCAGATAGTAGCGCTCTTAGTGACGCACAGAACAGTAAGAAAGTGTTAAGTTCTTAGGCACAGAGAGTAAGAGTTAAGTTTCCCTAGTGCTTATTTAAACATAAAGAGTTAAATAAAGCACAGAGGGTTATAATGTTTAATAAAGCACAGAGTTAAAGAGAAAAGCCAGTGTTTTTTAACCATAAAATAAGCAAGGAAGTTTGTAGAATCTTTTAGAAGTTACCAGCAAGTGTTCCGTATAATTAGAGAGCTAGAAGGCTGGGGACCATCAGTCTTTACGTCCAACGCTGTATCCCACTTCAAGCCAATTCCAGGCCAGGCAGGCTCCCAGCATTTAGATAATGGGTTCAAGGCCAACCTGATTTATACCAGGAGTGCAATATTTTTTCCCAAGCACCCTCCGTGACTGAGTGTGATGGGGTGCTAGAAAATAAACACTACTGTCTAGCACGAGACTCCTTTAGGGTATCTTTATGAGAGCTCTTTGTTAGGTTATCTTGATGTTTCTATGGCTGTTGTACAGCCTAAAGTTTTACCTGTCCCCCCATCAGCCTTTATTCCTCTTTGCCTGCCACGATCACAAGCTCCTAAGGCTTATATACTCTCGCTGGCACTGGTTTTCTTTTACAGGGATTACTAATTTACTAAATACTCACTACATTTCTTGTATTTCCAACTCTATCCTGCTTCTCAGGTAACCCGACCAACAAGAAGGTAGAGCAGAAATGCGCATAAAGAAATTGTTCTTGGATTCTACTGCCTATGAAAGCAGGTTCCAGGAGATGGAGAGAGGCCAATCCAGGTCCTGCTAAGGGAAAATTAAAGCTTCCAGACAGTCCACATCTGAACCATCTCAGAGAGCACCAACCTGATCGAAAGCTGTTTAGTGAAGATGTAACCCATTTCAAAAGCAGCCTCTCTAGAAACCTCTTGCCCAGATTGCTGCCCTAAGAAGTTCTTACAGTGAGATTCTAGGCTACAAGGGCCTAGTTTCCACCCTTCAGCAAGTTCTAAGGAGTAAAGGGCCTGCTATGTAGATCTGAAATTAGTATTCCTGGGGTAAGGGGTGATACTCACTCCCACCCCTGGAAGTCAAAGTAGGGGAATGTACTACCTCCACTGACATTCTGGGAGTCTTTCTGATATGGTTCTCCCTGTCTTCTGCTCAGACTGTTCGAAGGACACTTCCTGAGCCTGGCTTACTGCACGTTAATGACACCCCTGCAGAAGCCAATCTTGAACTTGAGAGAACCAGAGATGGGAAGTGTCTTAGTCAGGGTTCTCTAGAGTCACAGAACTTATGGTAGTCTCTATGTAGTAAAGGGATTTATTGATGACTTACAGTTTGTAGCCCAACTCCCGACAATCAACTCCCAACAACAGTCGCGGCAGCAGCTGTGAATGGAAGTCCAAGGATCCAGCAATTGCTCAGTCCCACAAGGCAAGCAGGCGAAGCAGAGAGAGCCTTCCTTCTTCCAATGTCCTTATATAGGTCTCCAGCAAAAAGTGTGGCCCAGGTTAAAGGTGTGTGCCACCACACCTTTAACCCCGGATGACCTTGAACTCATAGAGCTTTCTATGTTAATCCTATGGGATTCGTAGCCACTATTTCTCAAGGTCTCCATGCCAAGATTCAGGTCAGAAACTTGTATCTCTCAGCCTCCAGATTAGGGCCACAGGTGAGCCTTCTAATTCTGACCCTACTTAGTTTTGTTTTGTTTTGTTTTGTTGTTTTTTTTTTTTTTTTTGTTCATTCATTTGGTTTTTTTTAGGTGAGCTTCAGTCCTGCCCTATAAATCCCACTCTTCTTGGGCACAGTAGTTGGAATTTCTTTGTAAACAGTCAGAACCAATATTTGCCAACACTACTGGCATAGACAACGTTTCTCTCCTCTTTGGGCTGAACCTGAGAGAACTTGAGGCTGGGGTGACTGGAGTTATTAGAGCTCAGCCAAGAAAGGTGTACACACAGCAAGAGCACAGTCAAGTGATGAGTAGGTAAAAAAAAAAAAAAAAAAAAAATCAGCCGGGCGGTGGTGGCGCACGCCTTTAATCCCAGCACTTGGGAGGCAGAGGCAGGCGGATTTCTGAGTTCGAGGCCAGCTTGGTCTACAGAGCGAGTTCCAAGACAGCCAGGGCTACACAGAGAAACCCTGTCTCGAAAAACCAAAAAAAGAAAAAAAAAATCAGGTTCTGGTGGCACACACTCCCAACTCTGCATCAAGTCAGAACCACTCCCAAGATCGTTTGGTTCTATGATATAGCAAAGTCCATGTACACTTAAGCTAGTATGTTGGATGTTTGTGGCTTTTGGTTGAAAGGGGCTCAGATAATTACAGCAGCCCCACCCTGTTTAACGAAAAATGTACCACCCAAATAAAAAATGGCCAAAAGATCTGAATAGCCATTCATCCAAAGAAGATAGACAGATTGCCAATAAACTCTTGAAAAGATGTTCAATATGATTGATCACTAGGAGAATGCAAATCAAAATCACAATGAATAGAACCTTATGCTCTTTAGCATACGTTTAATTTAAGAAATGTAGTCAATGACAAGTGCTGGTGAGATTGTAGAGAAGTTAAAAGCCTTGTACATCACTGGTGGAGATGGACATGAGGAGCATAGCTTGGGACAATGAAGGAGTTACCATGTGACCTCTAGATGCATGCCCAGAGGACAGGCAAATATGCATGTCCACAGAAGAAATTGCATGAGAGTGTTCATAAACTGACTATGGAGGTGATGTTATACAATCCCAGCATTCAGTAGGCTGAAGCAAGAGCTACTCTAAGCTACTTAGCTACTTAGTAAGCTTCTTGCTAGTCTGAGCTAGTGCAAGCATGTCTAAAACCAAAACAAATAGAATGCTCATAGCAGTTACATTCCTAATACCTAAAAAAAAAAAAAAATCAATGTTCATCAATAGAATAGATCAACACATTGTGACATGCTTTTAGAGAAGGTGGGCACAATGAGAAATGAAAGAACTACTAATAGGCAAAGTCATGGATGAATCTGGATGTATGCTGAGTGAAAGAAAGCAGACATAATACATATGGCTGCACTTCACTTACATGAGGTCCAACAGCAGGCAAACTTGCCATGGAGACAGAAATTAGAAATTGTTAGTCTTACTGTAAGATCTAAGTGGTGGAGGCATAAGACTAGGAGTTTGACTAGAAGAAGACAAAGGGATGAAATAACTTTCTGGAACTTTAAGTGGTAGTTATATGGGTATGTACTATATCGGTAAAGCTTCCTGGATCTTAACATTGACATACCTCGAGTTTTTTGCGTGTAGCTTTTCATACCCCACCTATGCTCCAGGAATGGTCCATGCTACCAACCCCCCACCCAGCTTCCCTTGAACCCATAGATAAAACACACACACACACACACACACACACACACCACAAACAAACATACACACACACAGAGTTGTTCATTTTTAACTTGTCTTCTTGGCACAATTGCTGGGCACTACTATCTCCCTCCTGGAAAATGTGCCCTTATCATTACTCTTAGCTCCACTCCTCCCACCTGCCCTAACTTTAGCTGGCCAATTGAATCTAGTCTCTGCTAAACATCTCTGATCACCTACCTATAGGAGTGGCCACAGCCCACTACTCCTCCCAAGATCTCACATGGCTACCTGGTTCTTCTCTCTCCAAAGCATGGTGAACTTCCTCTGTCTCCCTTGCATCTCTCTTCTTTTCTTCCGGGGATCTAGAAGTCCTACCTGTACCTTCCACCCAGCAATTGGCTTTCCTTACTAATATATCAAGAACCAATTGTGGAACAGGACCTTAGCATTAGAACCACTCCTACATTTTACTTTAAATGTTTACTGCGTTTTCACCTTGGATGAAGCTACCCACTCAGTTTATATAAGCTTGGTGTCAAATGCTCTCCTATCACAAAATACCTTTTCCTACCAACTTAAGAATAAACTAGATGGATGTCTCCTCACTGTCCTACCCCCCATTCATTTCCTCTTTGAGATACAGCTTTGAAAACTTAAAAAAAGATGGTTCATTGACTATCTTAGCAAATCCCTAATACACAAAGTTGCTTGTCTACTTATCAAGGTACTGTATCCAAAAATTGACTAAGGGGAGAGAGTTATGCAAAACTTTCAGAAAGCTTTGTGACAATTCTTCATCTCATTGCTCCTAGCTCAGGAAAGCTGGTAACTTCTAAATGTTTAGAAATGTAAAGAATAATAAAAGAGATAACAAAACATAACTAATGTATTCAAGTGGTTAAGAATGCTGGAGTGCTATTAACCTTTACAAACTCCTCTCCCTTTAGCTGACTCACTCTCATTTCTTCAGTTCATTTTTGCCTCATCCCACCTCCCCCTCTGCCTCATCATTTGCCACTTAGGGATCAGCTTAATGGGCTATGGAAAAACTGTGGTGATCCTGAAATGCAGAGTCACCTCCAAAGGTCCTCTTACAGCTCCTGAAATCCCTCTGGTGCTGCAGGTCCATTTTGATGGTGTGTTGTAAATTGAAATGAGCCTTTAATTGCTCCCCTAATGTTGACTTTGCTGTGACCAAAAATAAAAGCCACAGCGAGAGCTCTTTGGGGGAGATGGATAGGAAATGTTACAAAAGAAAAATAGAATTATTTTTCAGTCCCGAGGAAATTTATTAGCAAACACATTGCAGTGCATTTGAGTAGTCATTGTGCTGAGGGATTGTTTTGGAGAAGGCTTGGCTTTGGAAAAGCACAGAACAGAAACAGTTCACTTCTATAGCTTGCCAGTTAGTCAGCAGGATGACAAATGTCTTATTATTCCCCACAGTGCCTTAGTATTTACAGGACATTTGGTACTATGTGTTTCGCCTTCCTCAGAGTCATCTTTATCGCCATCTAACATTATATTATTGCTGTTTCCCAGGTCTGCTTGTTACGGGGATAGCATTCAGATGTCAGATCAAGTGACGTCTGAGTGGGTGGGGTGACTTCTACCAAGCCTGACAACTAAGTTCAGTCCCCAGAAGGAGAGCACTAACTCCCACAATTTGTCCTCTGACCTCTGCATGAACACTACGCTCTCAGCAAACACACACACAGAGGCACACACACACAGAAGCACATACATAAAGGCACACACACATAAAGGCACACACACAGAGGCACACACA
>JADRCD010184930.1:15789-44389 GCA_019843815.1 Montemys delectorum | reverse complement strand
ACACACACACATACACACACACATACACGCACACACATACACACACACAGACCACACCATACCTCACATGGTAAATGCTGGTTATGGTGTTGAGAGAGAATGCACAAATAATTCTGGAGAGAGAGAGAGGCAAGTCTAGTGTTCAAATGTAGCACCTAACCATTGATTTCCAAAAGAATTTGGGTTTTGAAGTCAATCAGCCAGGCAGTGGGTGAAGATCCCTTGTCCCCTGGAGCCAATCGAGCAGATGCTAGCTATGCACACTCCTTGTTTAGCAGCAACCAGGCTCATTGTGGTTGGCAGGTCTGATGGACTATACCTCTCCCTTAAGCACAGAGGCAACTCTGCCAAGACTCTCTTTTCTTCTCACCCCTTCCCATCTAAAACTTTAATCTCCCAGCATCACAAGCCCTCGATGGTTAGACTCCTGCTCAGATACTCAGAAGCTTTCTCCGGGGGAAGGGGATCTTTTTTCCTCTGGCTACCTTGTACCCTTCCCCGCTGAGCTCTGCTGTACATGGTTTCTGTTTTCTTGCTCCATCCTTTTCCAGAGGACTCATCATCTGCCTGCCACTGTGTGATTAGTGGCCCTGAGGGTGCAGCAGCCCTTTTCCACTTCGAGACTCTAATACTTCCTCCCAGTGTACAATGTTCACCTGATCTCCTTCTAATCTGACAAAATCCCTCTACCTAACCTTAATGCACAGGTGATTAGCTTTTTCTGCTTCTACTTATCATGGGGCTGGCCTGTATGTGGCATCTTCTGTAGCCCAGCTTACGAACTGCTGTGAGTTCATGAGGAGAGCAAATCTTTGGTGGAGACCATTAATGATACGCATAAGCTAAACATGATGTGACATCCTGAATTAAATACACTGCTTTTCTCCAGCACAGACAAAGGACATCAGTCAGGAAATGAGTCCCTGTGGTTTAGTTAAATCATAATAACTGGGGTTGAGGATGTAGCTCATTTGCTAGAGCGTTCGCCTAGGATGCAGGAAGCCCTGGATTTGATCTCTTGTCCCACATAAATGACAACTGGTGGCTTATATTTGTTGTTCCAACACTTAGGAGGTAGAAGCAGGAGGATCAGAAGGAGTTCAGGGGCATTCTTGGCTTCACATCAAGTTTAAGGGCAGCCTGGGATACCTGAGTCACTGTTTCCAGAAAAAAAACCAACACAATAACTATGTTAATGTCTTAAAGGAGCATTTACATATTTATCTGACTTTCATTGCAGCATTTCTGTGAATCTAAATGTGTTCCTACTCGGGAAAAAAAAATTAGTCCTGATTGGCCTGGAACTCATGAAGTAGGCCAGGCTAACCTCAAACTCACAGATCTGTCCACCTCTGCCCAGTTGCTGGGTTTTAAAGACATGTGCCACTTCACCTGGCAATATTTTTTAAATATGAGAAAATTGGAGACAGCATGTGTGCTTCTCAGTCATGTCAACTGGTATCATCTTTACAAGCTGCCACTTGCTACCTTGTGGTCAATGTGATTTTATTTTCTCCTGGGTAACTAGAGATAAAGACAGATCTTGAATCAGTACAACTGGAAGAATACTAGTATTAGTGTGAATTTTTCTTACACTGAGAACATTTCACTGAGTTCAGCCTACAGTAGATGAGGCAGATAAATTGACTATCTCTTTATTGTAAATATGTCCAATGTAGGAAACCAAATGAATCAAGTTCCTTGAATTTTCAGACCTTTGTTTCAAAATAATATTGGAGTCAACAAAGTGGATCAATAATATTGGAGTCAGCAAAGTGGATCGATGGGGTAAAGACATCTTGCCAAGCCTAGTGACCTGAGTTTGAATCCAGGACACACATGGTGGAGCAGAGGATCAGCTGTAAGTGTCCTCTGCTCAGTACGCATCAGTCACAGTTGTGCCCCCTCTCTGTCTCTCTGTCTCTCTATAACTCTGTCTCTGTCTCTCTTTCTATAACTCTTTCTGTGTCTCTGTCTATCTCTCTGTCTCTCTATAACTCTCTCTTTGTCTCTGTTTGTTTCCCTGTCTCCCTGTCTGTGTCTCTGACTCTGTCTCTAAACCTTTGTCTCTGTGTCTCTCTGACTCTGTCTCTTTCATATAAATGTAAAGAAACAACAACAAAAGCAATATAACATGTCCCAGAGCTGTCTGAGCAAAAGCACCACGTTATGGCTTAAATCTGAAATGTTCCCCCAGGCCCATGTGTGGAAGTTTAGGTGTTCAGCTGGAGGTGCTGTTGGGGGAGGTGCTGAAAACCTTGGGATGTGGGGCTTATCAAGAGAAAGCAGCCCCTTGGAACATTACCCTGTCTCCCACTTTCTTGTCTTCCTCCCCCTGCTTCCTGTCCACAATGATCTGTAAAGCTTCTGTTGCATGATCCTCCTGCCCCTATGTTCTGACCCAACATAGGTCCAGAAGCAGAGGAACCCAAGACAATGGATTGAGATTCCCTGGAATCATGAGACAAGATAAAAAATTTCTTCTTTAAGTTGTTGTTGGTAGATATTTTTTCATAGCCTCAAGTCTGACACATTCTATGTCTTCCTCGAGTCTCTTAGATCTCAGAGTTCAGGGACAAAAGACAATTACTAATGGGAACTTTAAATAAGATTGAAATGTCTGACAGGATTCATGTCAAATGCACACAGTCTATGTTTTTTGTCATTGCCCTCACTGTCTATCCTTGCACAGAGTGGATGCTGTATGGAAAGAGCTGATGTGGTTGCCAGTCATTCGGTACCCTCTGCTGAATCTGATGCTTCCCAGCCAGAGTCAGAGTTCCTCAAAGTCTGTCCTGGGCCATAATATATCTTGGACTCTGATTCTGTTGACAAGAACTCCTGGGCAGCAGTCCAGGTCATCAAACTTCAGGATAATCAAGAGTGGGATTATTGGCCAACTCAGTGTGGACATCTAAGACAGCAGGCTTGCACCACAGTCCAGCCTGCTCACAGCTCTCACCCCTCACATCCTTCTTCCTGTGGCTCACTTCCCTCTTCTGTAACTTCCCTGCTGAGCCCCAGGCACTAACTGTCTATGAACACTTAGAAAGAACATACAGTTGTGTTGGTCAACACACTTACTGAAAGACTGAGGGTTGCTTACTGTGGTCTGGCTCCCTAGTAGCATAGAGGTGTACCATTCAGTCAGTAGCCACAAGCCACAGGTGCCATTACAGAGTCAAACCTGATTAACATGAAATAACACCTCTATTTCCCAAGCTCCTTTGCAGTTGGATATGACCATATAACTAAGTGCTGCTCTGGAGTCTGGGGGAACTGACACTGCTTCTGTACTCTGAAGGGGGAGGGAGCCCAGCCTTCCTTGCTCTTGATTCCTAGAATTTGGGCATGATGGAAGATTTGGAGTAGTCACCTCAGCCACAGAATGGGGACTATGCATTGATGGTGACAATGAGAAGGCATCCCTGCCCTCCGCATACCAAGCTGCCTCCTAGACTTCATCTTCCTCCAGGATGCTGTTTTGGAGCTAGCTGTCTTTCTTTACCCTGCCTAATACACAATTCAAATAATCTTCTTCCACGTCTACTTCTGTCTTGCTTGTCTTAAACTCTCTTTTCTCTTTGCTTCACTTCCAAGTAAAATTTGCCAGTTTGAGATTCTTTATCAACCTTCCTTTTATCAACCACACTCTATTGATTGTGCTGTAATAATGGCTTAAACCCTCTCCCCAGTAATGGGTATTTTGCAGTCTCTCTGGAGATACTTGGCCACACTGCATTAACAGGAAAGGGGCTGAGCATCTCAGATAGGCTAGGAATGTTGGGGTTCATGCAAGTTTCCCAAGGGTCTCAGGTGAATACAGTGAAACTTAGACCAGTTTGGAAGGTCAGTAACAGATCTGAGACTGTAGGATTGAGGGGTTGATGGTCCTTCCTGGTGTCTGTGTGCCTCTGCCTTAGGCTTGATGTGAAGTGACAGTCTGTGTCCCACTCTTATCCTCATTGCCCAGCCTGAGGATGTGAGCTGGAGAAGAGATCATGGCTCTGTGGGTGGCTCATTACTCAAGATGGCTATCACACTCCAGATTCATCTTAGGACAAGGGTGCCTTGGGCTATTAGCCCAATTGTATCTGCTGCATCCTTTGCCTCAAACGGATAAGCGGGACTGGACAACAGTGCTTGCTGCTTTTCTGATGCAGGGAAACAGAGTCAACATTTCCTTGGAAGCATGTCTTTGTAACTTTCTTTTGTAGCTGTCAGAAGGCCTGGTGTGGTGTGTGCGTGTGTGTGTGTGTGTGTGTGTGTGTGTGTGTGTGTGTGTGTGTAGCTAGGCATGTCCCCAGGTATGTGTGTGTGTATATGTGTATGCACATATATGTGTGGTTTTTCATGTATGTGCATGTGAATATGGATGCCAGAGTATAGCAGGTGTCATTTCTCAGGTGCCAGCCACTTTTTGTTTTGTTTTGAGAACAGTTCTGTCACTGGCCTGAACTGACCAAATAGGATAAGCTGGTTAGCCACTGAGCCATAGGGATCCATCTGCCTCCATCTCCCAGCACTGAGATTCACGTGCATGCCACCACATCTGGATTTTTTCCTGAGGACCACACTTGTCTTTTTTCATGAAAGTTCTGGGGACTGAACTCATACAGGGCAACCACTTTATTGGTTGAGCTATTTATCTCCCAGCCCCATGGCCTGGTGTTCCACCTCCTGCAGCCCCAAGGCCTCAGGTTCTATCCCCCAAGCCCCATGACCTGGTATTCTATCCATGCCTAGCCCCATGGCCTCAGCTTCTATTTCCCAAGCCCCATGGCCTGGTGTTCTATCCCTACCTGACTCTGCTCAGCCCCATGGCTTGGTGTTCTCATGTGTAGTGTTGGTATTGATTTGGGTCAACTTTCTTCCTCACTGATTTACTTCAGTGTGTAGAAGGATAAAGGAGACTCTTCAGAGTGAAAGAGAGAGAAATCAGGGGAAGATTCCCCACACACTACATCTAAGTCATGAGAATATTAAATGAACAAGTACCACTCATGTATCAGCACACTGGACCAATCCCAGTCTCCCTTCCTCCCACACTCTATTGTATACAAATTTTTCAGTCTAACAGAAGAAAACCTCTGGTCTTTATTCCCTGTCACACTTGCCTTTGGATTGGATAGAGTGGGTATATCTTTCCTCCAAGGACAACCATCAACCTCTCCAAAGACAAGCAGGGTTTTTTTTAGAACAGGTCAGAGTTAGAAACAGGCTTCCAGCTCTGAGTTCTAACCCAGGCAGGGCAGACCTAGCTGTTGTTGTAGCCATCCATTGGGGCCTGCAATGCACGAGCACATTAGCACAGGGCCCCAGACTCAACATTATTCTCCTAGCTGTATATTCTGTGTTCGGCAGCCCAGCAGACTCAACAAAAGGAGAGCTTTGTATTTGGTGTAAATATACCCACTGAGCTTCTGTCTCTGTCTCTCTCTCTCTGTCTGTCTCTTTGTCTCTCTGTCTCTGTCTGTCTCTCTCTGTGTGTATGTGTGTTTCTTTCTTTAAGAAGACATAATGAAAAGATTTACCCTGGTTGTCTGAATTGGACAGCAACAACCCTCCCCTTTATAATATTGCTCTCATTCTGTTTGTGACATTGACATAGATGGCTTGTAGGAACCTCTAACTTACCAGAAGATATTTAAAAATTATGATTTCTTGTGTGTGAATGTGTGTGAGAGAGAGACAGAGAGGGAGGCAGAGAAAGCAAGTGAGATCACATAGAACACTAAGCACATAGGGCACATAGAGCACATAGGGGCACTTAGAGCACATAGGGCACATAGGGCACATAGGGCACATAGGGCACATAGAGCACATAAGGCACATAGGGCACATAGGACACATAGAGCACATAGGGCACATAGAGCACATAGGGCACATAGGGCACATAGGGCACATAGGACACATAGAGCACATAGGGCACATAGGGCACATAGGACACAGAGCACATAGAGCACATAGGGCACATAGGGCACATAGGGCATGTGGGTCAGGGGGAAGCTTTCAGCAGTCAGGTCTTTCACCTGATTGAGCCAGAGTCTCTCTTGCTGTCAGCTGCTATGTAAGGTATCCAGGCTAGCTGGCTCCAGAGCTTCCAGATCCTCTCTCCACCTCCCACCCTGAGGGAGAGTGCTAGGATTATAAATGTCTGCCACTGTAACAGGCTTTTAGCATAGGTTCTCGAGGATCAGACTCTGGTCACAAGGTTTGTCCCCTACATTGACACATCTCGCAGGCCTCATTACACACACACACACACACACACACACACACACACTCATACAGTGCTACAGAGGTGCATCAATGGTTAAGAGTATTGCTAGTCTTGCAGAGGACCCATATTCAGTGTTCAGTTCTAAGCAAACCTCTCATGGTGGTTCACAGCCATCTGTAACTCCTGTTCCAGGGGACCCAACATGCTCTTCTGACCTCTGAAGATGCCGTGCAAATTAGACTCATCTAACTAAACATTGCTTTTTTTGTTTGTTTGTTTGTTTGTTTAGTTCAAAGAGTTTGCCTTCCAAAGAATTAGGACAAATTGTCCACCCACATGCCCACATGCCCACATGCCCACATGCCCACATGGTCTTACATCTCAAGGTCTGAAGTCTTTTTGTGCTTAACACAGCTTTTGTTCACCATGGAGAATGTTCCATTTCAGCGTTAGGAGATGCTTTGGTCCTAACTGATCATTTCAGACAATCCCTTATGTGCGTCAGGACCAGTGTAAGACTCCAAGACACCAGGGTTTTTCCACAACCCTTTTTTAGGGGGCGGGGGAGGAGAGCACAATCTGATGGGCTTTGGAGGATGGGGTTCTGCTTGTGTTGTCTTACCTGTGGCTCTCAGGGAGGCTCGGTGCTTCTTCTACTCCCCATAATACAATGGCTCAAGCCCAAAGTCATCTGCATGTGTTGATTCATTGAGTGATACCATCACTAATGCTGTTCAGTCTGTCACCCATTGGTTAACAGAGCACTAGTTGGCGAGGCTCAGGCTTAGCAGGGAGGTCAGTTAATTAAACCAAGCTTACATAAGATGAAAGAACCATAGAGCAGGGTGAGGGGATGGAAAAGCCAGGACTGATAGAGAAACTGTGACCAAGATAGGCAGCATGAGAAAGGAATCTATTTTCAATAAAGGGGGGCAGGCTGTGACCACAATGTACAGAGCTTCTGTGCCCCTCCCTGTAGGAATCACAGTCCCTTCATTTGCAGGAGTGAAAAATCCATTCATTTCCTGCTCTAGCCAGGGTTCAGTTTCAAAGCTCTTGTTTGTAAAAGCACCTTTCTGAAGTCCATTTCTCTGTAGGTTTCTATCTGTCCAGAGCAGAGGCTGGAGCTGTATGGTGGCTGATGAGCAGACTTGGGATCTGTCATCCTGGAATCTTCTGATGTATGCAGTGCATGTTTAATAAAAGGATTCAAGGATGGATAGGGAAATGGCTTCAGATGTCATTCTTTAGGTACCTGGCACTTTTGTTTGATTTGGTTAGTTGTTAACTGGTTTGTTTTCTGGTTTTGAGACAGGGTCTTCTCCTGGCTTTGAACCCACCAAGTGGACTGAGTCTAGCTTTCCAGGGAGCCCCAGGGACCCATCTGAATGACTCCCTAATGGATTTACTTTGTGTGTGTGTGTGTGTGTGTGTGTGTGTGTGTGTGTGTGTGTGTGAAACTCAGGTCCCTGTGTTTGTGAAGTGAGCTATCTCCCATACCTTACAACATTTAATTTTTATCCTAATCAAAATAGGAAAAGGGTAAGATAGAAGGAGCTGATGGCACAATTTGTAATTAATTAAAACAAGCGAAGTGGGTGGTGGCAAGGGCTGGGCTGCTGGCTGTGTGGATATAGCTGGAGGAGATGTCAGGAGAGAAAGATAAGGATGGGAAGCCTGCTCCACAGATGCTGGGATTGAGCTGGAAAAGATGGACAGCCTTCTGGATGCCCTGCCCTCCCTGTCCCTGCAGTGAAAGCTGCCTGCCAGTGCCCCTCTAGGCTGGCTGAAGTAATTTCCTTCCTGTGTTGGCTAAGCCATACTGGACTCCAGTGTCTTCCTTAGCATTGACTTGGCCTGAATAATTTGCACAGGCGAGAGCTGGGGGTGATGGGAGCCCCCAGCCCAGTTCCCAGGTGTCTCCTCTCTCTGAGGCTCCTGGCTGTACTTCAGAATGATGCTGCACTGGTCATATGAGGAGCATAGACAGAGGGCCTAACTGTCTTCCTGCCAGCTGGGAGTTCCCAAGGCTTCTGCACGAGGGGACACAGGGGCTTCTGATAGCCTGGGCAGAGCCCAATCTGCCCAGGGCATGCTAGAGAATACCCATCTTGTCCCCATTGTACAGCAGAGGAAACAGACTCTGATCTGGCATCACACAGCTTCAGGGAAGGCCCTAAAATCTCCAAAGCAGGCTTTTGCTCATAGATGAAAGAGAGGGAAATTGCTTGTGGCCTAATTCTGATCAAGGGTGGAATTTCTGGGCAGGCCAGGCCACTAAATAGAGAGTGGAGGAACACAGAGGAGAAAGCTCAGCTCACAGAGACTGTAGAGATCACTAGCTCTCAAATCACCCTGGGAGAAGGTTACAAATTTCACTGTTCATCAGAGAACTTCCAGCTAACAGCTTGCAGTGCCAGTGCAAACACTGGTGTGGGCGGACCTGTGGGTGGGAACTTAGGTGTGTAAACCTCTGTGCACACAAGCCATTCCCTGTATTTGGGTCCAAGGACTCAGATGTGTGTCCCCATTTTGATTGGTTCTGTGTTTCTGCTTCTCGGAGGGGGGCCTTCAACCTTTTCTTCAACCAATGGACCCAGACCCCATCACCTCATTAATGGATGGTCTTGCACCGCATAAGCCAGCTGCTGCATCCAGAACCTGTGCAGGGCGCCCAGCAGCCCCAGACAATCCTGCAAGGAGGAGTAGCAGCACCATTCTGCACCTCTCTGCACCCACCTGTGAGATCTAGGAAGCAGAGGGGAGGAGCGGACCCTGGTGCACCTTTCAAAGAGAGTTTTCTAAGCAATCTCTCTGTGAGCTAGTATGGTACACAGCTGTGTCTGGAGGAGCCGATCAGAAGGATCAGAATGTGGCCTCCAAGGGAGTTCTGCCAGGCTACCACCTTTAGAACTCACAAACTGGAATTTCAAGGGCCAATTTGACTCCCTGGTGAGGTTGAGTTGGCAGCTCAGAGTGTTGTACGACCAGGTCTGCAGTCCCGCGGAGGTAAATGCACATTGCCAGCAAAAGGCTTTTTTGAGTCTCACTGCCTCTGGCACCAGGATTGGTGTCTGGTCTCTCTCTGCAAACTTGAATTTCCCTTTCTGAATTGCTCCCCAGGCGCGGAAAGCACAACTCCATAGGGGCTGAGGCTTGGGATTCCGGCTGATACCGGGCCCGCAGCTGTCCTGGCAGTAACGACAGTCCCTAATGAGCGGGCCTCCGCGGCTCACCTGCTCCGGCCCTTCCTCCACCCTTGCAGCGCGCCCATCGGAGCCCGCTAATTGCTAAAGTCTGTCGGCACAGCCTGCTACCCAGATGGAGGCGTCAGGGACAGATGGGGTCCAAGCACCTAGAGGGAGCACCCAAGAGCTTCCCTAAAGCCGTCTAAGGGTGTGTATGTGGGGCGGGGCGGGGTGAGCAGCAGCAGATTAGAGTTTCCCTGTTGAAGCTAAGCCAGTCGGGATGGGTAGGGGTAGGGACTGGTATGGGTTCTGTCAGGCAGACGTGTCTGACAAACGTGCTGCCTGAGTTTCTGGTCAGTTTTTCTGTGTCAGTCTGTTGTCCTCAAATAGATTCCTGGCCTGAACACAAGACAATAGCACCTCCTCAGAGTTACTGTGAAAAACTCATGAGTTGACACACAAAGTGCTGTGCCCATTAGCCTTCAATAAAAGTGTCCGCCTTGTCTTTTTATTCATAGCCTGAACGGCCAGCTCCGGCTCAGGGCCCTAACCACACCCATCTGCCTTCATTAACCTGCAGCCAGACAATGCAGCAATATGAACAGCTCAGCTCCTGGGAGAAAGCTGAAGTGTGTGTGTGTGTGTGTGTGTGTGTGTGTGTGTGTGTGTGTGTGTGTTGGGGTGGTGATCTCTATCTAGTGAGTACCACCAGGACCATGCTTCTGTTGCAGTTGCCCCTACACTGAGAGAATGAAGTCGTCAGCTGGTTTGGTCATGCTAACTCTGGAAGCTATCGAGCCTCTCCCAGCAGTGTGGGTGGACTTAGGAGGGCAGCCGTTTATTCTCTGAACAGCCAGGGCTGGTTCTGGTTCCCATCAGAGGTCTGCAAAGAGACAGTTGCTCACCCACAAGATGTCTTGTGGCCCTTGATGGAGGACTCTTGGTAAATACCTCCTCTGATCCCTTCTAGTACTAGGGGGTGGGGGGAGCGGGGGAGGGGAAAGACTAGGCAAAAAGCCTGCAGTGGTAAAAGGAGTCTAATGTAGGTGGAGAGTGTTGGGGCCTAAGATGGGTTTGAGGGCAGCATCGAGGCACTTATTGAACAGCGTTCAGAGTTCTAAGCTGATTTTGCCCTAAGAAGAAACAGACATTTCTCTATCATGGAGTACAGGAGACTGTCATCTGGGGGTGTGAAGTGTTCAACAGCACCATAGGTGTTGGTACAGGTCTGTAATCCCAGATACTCAGGAAGCTGAAGAACAAAGATAGAATGTCCAAGGCCTGCCTGGGTTACAGATGAGTTCCAGGGTAGCTTGGGCAGCTTAGTAAGAACCTGTCTCAAAGTAAGTTAGTAAGTAACTGAATAAGACAGCAGTAGAGGCGATTGCTTATCATTCACAGGACTCAATCCCAGGCACCCAAACCAAACTACAAAGAAGTGTTTACCCCATTTACCCGTGAGGGGAAAGAAGGAAGGTCTTGTCCAGTTGGCTGAAGGAGCACCAGATCATTAGTGATGTCTCTGGCACACTAAAGTCCTGGACCTCACAGGGAGTGAACCCTCTGGGCCTCCACAGTGTGCTCCTCCATCAGCATAGCCACATGGTCTGCCAGTTCACTGTCACTAGGATGTGGAACTCCTCTGTCATATCAGAAGTATCTTGTGGCTCAGGCAAATCTCCCAACACTGAGCCCAGGGAATCAGACCCTTTTCTATGACTTTCCATAGGGAGAGTGGAGACCCTGGGGACAGTTGTAGGGGAGGTAGCTCTGCTTCTCTCCTGCTTGCTCACTAAGCTCTGTCCACTCTTTCTCCAGTTGAACTCTGGGCTTAAATCTCAGCCAAAGCCTCTCAGATCTTGTGTCTGATGAGCCCTCCGGGGGTGGGGGTCGGGTGGGGCTTGCCAGAGAGCTGAGGAGTCACTAAGGCCACAAAGAAGGGCATGCTGGGTAGAGGCAGAGGAGATGCTCAGAACTGGAGGGAAACAATCTTGTGACAAACTTACAAATTCTTGTTGACGGGTACTTGAAGATTTCCTGACACAGACCCACAGAGGTCAATGTGGTCTGTCCCCTTTCAGGGTAGATCAGCCACTGATTTGAGACATCTACCCTGACCCTCAGCAGCCTAGAGCTACCCTGGAGAGGAGCTACCTGTAGTGGTTGGAGGTCTGTTGTGCCTCCTGGTGAGCACTTTCCCCCAAGGCCAGGGAAGCTGGGAGCCCAGGGCTTTGCACAGCTGAGGCAATTGTCTCAGGGGAGGACCCAGACCCTGACTGGACTTATCTCCCTCCTTGGTGGGTGAGGAGGCTCTTAGCTTAACAAGATACTTAGAGACTGAGATGGCAAAGCAGACTCGATGTCTTTCCTTGTAATAGTTATCTTCTGTGCCTAAGGCCTGGGCAGAGGCTTGCAGAACCCGGCTGGGTGAACAAGCTTCAAACACTGTGCATTCCCCATCACTGGCCCTCCAGGTTCTTAGCTAAGTGCTGGGGATTTCCCACTTCCTAGCATCCCTAGGTGTGTGTCCGCATCGGGGGCTGGACTCAGTTTCAAACACCAGACAACTTTTGTTTTCAGTGGGATTTCAGAACAAACAGGAGCCTGCTGAGCCCTGCCTTTTCTTGAGCTTGATCTTCTCTTTCCTTTCTCCATTCTCTCGGGAACTGCATATGCCTCCTAGTCTTAAGGAGAAAAAAAAAATGAAGGCCTTTGTGATAAGCTAGGTACGGCCTACAGCACTCTGGGTGCACCAGAGCCTGAAGTTCTGGCTAGCAGACAGGCATTACCCTCTGGAGGAGGGAGACGCTCCTGTCCCAGAGCCAGCCGATGAGTCCACAGAAGGGCCCCCTTCACTCAGGTTAAAGTGATGGATTCCTGAACGAGCTGAGCCTGGAAAGAAACAAAATAAAACCAAAAACAACAAAAGGAACTCTCCATTTCCAAGTCTAGGTACTGTCTGCCAGTGGTCACTCAACACGTCATCTGTTAAAGCAGCAGGCTGACATTTCAGAGATGGGTGACAGAGGGGCGACTGGAACCGAATCTGCCTCAAGCTTTCTCTGGGAAACCGAAGCTTTAAATTTTTCTTTTTAGAATCTCTCTTGAGAGTAAAACTCTACATTTGCACCTCTGTTTGAGATTCTAAGACATTCGGTGGCTATGAAAAGACAGAAGTCGCCCCCAGAAAAATCCACAGGGCCGTGGGACTGCACGAGAGAGCCACCGCTCAGGTCAGTAAGGTTCCCAGAGCCCACACTTTGCTGGCAGGCGGATAGCAAGTGTGGAGAAGGGATGGAGAGGTTGTTCAGTCCTCATCAAACACCCCTGCAGAGCTTTGCACAAAATTCTCAGGCTTTGCGGGACACCGGGACCCAAGAGTCGGACTCTCAGCTGAATCCAAGGGTGCTGTGGGGCCCAGCGAACACTCCTGAGCATAGAGAAAAGAAACCCTTGGCTGAAGAGGGCTTTGTTAGAGCTCCTAGAACCTTGGCAGAGGTTCGGTCCCTGGCCCTGAAGGTCCAAAATTCGGCACTCCTGGAAAGAAAATTCATTCTTGAACTACCTCAATTTTCAGTAGAAGGGAAAAGGAGTTTCCGATTAGGTGTGAAAAAATGAAAAAGCACAGGAAAGCGGTGATACACATCCGGAGAGCGCGCCCTTTTAAAGAAAACATGTGTGGGGGAGGGAGGAGTAGTAAAAATCCCTTACCTTTCTCCACAGCTAAGCCAACAAATCCGTCCCCAGAGGAATCACTGTCCCCAGCGTCTCCTTGTCCCTCCCCCATAACTCCCTCACACAGACCGAAAACACCCGACTTACTTTAAATTTTATTTAAAATCTCAACACTCCATCATTTGTTTCGTTTTATGCAACCAAACAAGTAATAACAAGTAATAAATATTATTTAGCACTTCTTTTTCTTTACAAAAATAAAACAGGTGATAGATACACTCTGCACGGGCAGCGCGGGAGAGGCGGAAGGTTACGAGGCAGGAGCAGTAAAACCCACGTCGTAATGCAGGTCGCGCCAGGGAGCGCAGATGAAGGGGTTTGCCCGTCGTGTTAAGAGTGGCAAAAGGTGTGGGGTCGGGGTTGGGGGGCGACGACACAGAAAGAAAACAGCGGGCTTAGCCGGGGGGGGGGCGCAAAGAACTTAGCATCACGCACTTCATTGATATTATATTTACACACACAAGAAATTATTAGAAACTCAACAGAACACCCCCTTCCAAATAGCTCAAACTATATTCATAGCAACTTTTTGATGGTGTTTTTCTGTCAAGCCCCCAAGTACCAAAAACAGCGACCCCAGTCGGGTAAGAAATCAAATTATGTGTGCTTAGAGTGTGTGTGTGTGTATGTGTGTGTGTGTGGGGGGGGAAGTGGTTCTATTTAAAAATATGATCCAAACAGCATCCAGTCCCATATCGGTAGTTTGAGATTATTTCATTCCACAAGTGCTATTTTAAGCGAATATAAAGCTTGCTCGTGTGGTTTGAAAAGGAACATCCACTGATTTGTTAGGAAGCCATAAATCAATAGAGAAACGGGAGGGAAGGCCACACTTCTGAGACCACAGGATCCTAAGTGCTTCTGATGCCCACACCAGGGTCAGCTAACTTAGTGCCTGGCCCTGGGCCAGGGATGAACCTGCAGGGTGAGGCCCAGAGGTCGCTTCTGTAGTGCGGTTCCTGGGAGTCTCCTACCCTGCCTGAAATGGGGGGAAAGAAGTCAAGTCCCCCAGTGTTCTGCGTCTCATCTAAGCCCAGACTGGGAGTCAATCTTTGTACACGGGAAAGTCAGTTTTTAGACTTCCTGGGGGTGCAGGCAGGAAGTTCCAGGGATGGATGTACCTGCACGTTGTGACTGGTTTGTTTTGTACAATGGTGCCTCCCAGACCCACGGAGTGTTCCGCCAAAGAGTCAACCAGGTTCTGGCGCAAACGCGCCCCTCTCCATCGCTCCAAATGCTCCCGCTGCTTGGTTCCTAAATATTCGACTCCCCGTAACCCCCTAGGCCCAGCCCGCAGTCCAGTTCCCCTTCTTGCAACAGAACCCCGGAGCCTCAGCGCTGGCGTGTCCGCGCTGCTCCGTAGCCCTCGGCTCTCCAGAACGCACCCCGGCTGGCCCGCTCACTTGGCGTCGGAGGTGAGGCGCGGCAAAGTGCCGGCGCCCATAGCCGACACGTGGTGGTGCGGCGGCGGCACCTGGCACATGCTGCAGGGGCATGGCATGCTACCCCAGTGCTGGAAGCCACCGCTGCCACCGCTGCCTCCACCCCCGCCTCCGAGAGGGGCGGCTGCGCCTGCCGACGGAGACTTGAGCAGGCCGTGTGGAGGCCGGATGGATCCGACCGAGGACAGCCCGGAGCCCGGTAGAGAGGCGCTGGACACCGCTGCGGCAGCGGCCGCGGCGGCTGCGGCCGCGGCTGCGGGAGGAAGGATAGGGTGGTGCACCGCCGGGTGGTGCGCGGCGTGCGCGGCGGCCGCGGGGTGCGCTGTGGCGGTGGGTAGAGGCGCCGAGTGTGCCAGCCCGCCACAGGCCGACGGGTGGAAGCCAGCGTGGTGACCCCCGTAGATCTCGCTCACCAGTCGCTTCATCTCCTCCAGCGAGTTGGTGAGCATCAGGATGTAGTTTCGCGCCAGCAGCAGTGTGGCGATCTTGGAGAGCTTGCGCACGGACGGGCCGTGCGCGTACGGCATGACCTCCCGCAGGCCGTCCATGGCGATGTTCAGGTCGTGCATGCGCTTGCGTTCCCGGCTGTTGATCTTCAGGCGCAGCTGCTGCAGCTCCGGCTCAGTCATCTGCTTCTTGTCTTTCTTGGTGGAAGAGGTGGCCGCCGACGACGTGGACGAGGAGGTGCTGGAGGAAGAGGACTTGAAGCCGCCGCCGCCAAGTTTGTCCCCGGGATGCGCGCCCGCCGCGCCCACGGCCCCTCGCAGCTCAGAGCTCAACTCTGGCGGGCAGTCGCTCGGCGTGGATGAGGACACGGTCCCTCCTGTGAAGCCGCTGCTGCTTCCCCCCTTGCTCCGAGCGGGCAGAAAAAGATCATCGGGTTCTGGCGACGACGGGCGACTAGACACCAGGCTGGCATCCGAGTCCATGGCCCCAGGGATGGTCTAAGGGTTCGAAGGATCCTTCTTTTTTCAACCTTCCGAACTTGAGGAAAGGAGAGAACCAGACAGATACACAGACACACACAGAGAGACACACAGACACACACACAGACACACACAGAGACACACAGACACACATGAGGGTTTTGGAAGAGAAGTGAGACAATCGCCGCCGCCGCCCGCCAGCACCGCAGCTCAGGATGCCCGGAAAGGTATTTGGCGTCTACCCCACAGCAGTCTGGCCTTCTAGCAGCTCGGGGCATGCAAGTGATCCTAACAAATCTCTCTCCTCCCCAAGCTCACCCACCGGTTACTTTATTTCAGGGTCTCCTGCGTGGCCTTCAATGAGGGACATTGTAGAGGTTTTGTTTCTTCAAATAAATGAGGACTTTTCTGTGGGCTGGAGATCTAAATGGAGAAGTATCTCCATCTTGTGCTCAAACGCATCCGTCGACACGACACAGTAAACTCGGGCACGCGTGTACACGCGCACCTACAGCCCGCACTGGGGTTCACATTTCAAGCACTGCTTCTACGACTAGCCCGCGGACCCGCAACAGGAGTGATTGGAGCCCGAGGTGCTGCGGTGAGTGTAGGTGCCCAGGCAGCCTCTAGTACCCCCAGGGGCGGGATCCCGGCCAGCAGGCCAGCACGTAGGGGTGCATCCTAAGTTCTAGCCGAGTTGGAGAAGTCAGTCTTCAGGGTTTAGGCTTGGGCAGTTAAGGGGCGGGGACACTTACTGTGAATTCACTTTGAGATGCTCGCTGCGGAGGAGAGCCTGGCTCTGGGCGCCGGAGTTGGCTCGGTCTGTAATAAGCATCCACACCTTTCGGGGTTCCGCTGGTTTTTATAGCTGGGTGGAGGCAGCGGCGACGGCGACGGCGACGGCGGTGGCGGTGGTCTGGGCGGGGGCGGGAACAATGTGCTTTTCCTAGAGGGTCAGAGGCGCCAATGAGCTGGGCCGGCCCGAGGGGCTGCGAAGCTGATGTCACCCGGCTAATTCTGCTCAATGAAACCCGCCCGGCCCGGCACACGCCTCCTCTCAGCGCACAGCCAATGGGCGCCCGCGGTAGAGAGATTCGCGAGGAGGGACGGGAGGAGGGACCTGGGCAGGGAGAGGAAAGGGCGAGCTGGAAGAAGCGGGTGGGCTAGCGGGGCTGACGGAGAAGGCTGGGGACCCTGGGGGAGAGGGAACGCCTGCAACTTTCTATAAAAATATTGCTACTTTAGCGTCAGGCCAGGGCAACCCGTTCTACGTTTTAGGACGAACGCCGAGTTGCCTGCCACACCTGGAGTCTTTGCTATCCCTCCCGCAGCCTCCTGTGATTTTCATCAAACTGTGACCATTTGGGGACGCATAAGAAAAGACTAGCCGCGCATAAGCCCCCCCCCCCCCCACACACACACAACTCTCTTAGCTCCTTTCTACTTAGTGGCGGTTGCTGCAGCTCTGAGGACAGGCGGTAGCGCACCCAGGTGGGGGCGTAACCTTGGAGAGCACCGGGCGGGCGGGAGAGGAAGCAGGAGAAAAGTTCTTAGCACCACGGGAAGAAATCGCAATTCATTATAAAGTTTGGGTTGTGTGGTAGCTTGGGGGAGCTATTTTCAATACAGTCAAAGCGCCAAGGCGTAGATGGTTAAAGACTTCCACCCCATTTACTTTCAGGGAAATCCAGCCACTGAACTTCCAACATCATCTTGGCATCTAAGGCTTGGAGTAGAGGCAACATTGTTTGCAAAGAATTATCGAAGGTCCTAGACTGTGGTATGAAGTTGATACTTGAACCAAATTCCTCTTGCCTTGGGATGCCTTTTATGGGTAGCAGCCTCTCTCTCTCTCTCTCTCTCTCTCTCTCTCTCTCTCTCTCTCTCTCTCTCACACACACACACACACACACACACACACACACACACACACACACACAAGCCAAGAAGCCCGATCCACTCGGGAGAATTGCCTGGGGGTAATCTAAAGATAACTACACACTCACCCATTTTAGGGAAGTGAAAGCCTAGGAACTGATTTCAGCGAGCCTCCAGGAGATTATATCTCCAGGCCCATACAGGCGGGCTTTGCCTACCGTGAACTCGAGCAGTTGTAGGTCCCCAAGCATAGGGCCCGCAGGTTGTCTTCCACAACCCCCAACTGTTTCTCACATCCAGACATCTCCAGCTCAAAGGTGTTTTGTCTGTTGGGGTATTTATTTTTACAGATCTCGGGTGCTACCTCTCCCCCCCCCCCAAACACAGGAGCCAATTCTTTCTGGAGCAGTTTTATCGGTCTTTTCTCTGGTTACTTCCAATTGCTTGATATTTGAATTCACATATGTAGTTTTAATAAGCAAGCAGACAAGCAGTAATTGGTCTTCTTGTAGCCAAGTCAGAACAGGCATGAAAACTCAGGCGATTGCTCCGCATTTCGTGCTTCCCCAGTCTTCCTCTGGGGTCGAGCCACCCTAGAGAGCCCAGTGGGCTGTCTCCTTTGCCCTCGTCTCGTGCCTTCTGGAGCATTGTTTTCCAACCCGCGTGTTTCCCAGCTGGCTCTGCAGCCATCCGTTAAATATGTATTTAAAACATGAAGAATTGAAGCGTGGTGATAATGTCGACCAACGGTTATGAGGATGACCCATAACCGTTCAATTAGCAGAGTCTGTCACACTGGGGGGGGGGGGATTAGGAGCTTGGGCCTGTGAGGACCCTCTTGGGCCTTCTTTGGCGAACCGCAGTGAGGGCGTGCGTGGGGTGAGC
Source organism: Montemys delectorum (assembly GCA_019843815.1). NCBI lineage: Eukaryota > Metazoa > Chordata > Mammalia > Rodentia > Muridae > Montemys > Montemys delectorum. The sequence continues at coordinate 26,112 of JADRCD010184930.1, read as the reverse complement.
TCTGTGGGGTCACCAGCTGGGTGTGGAGCTCCATAACCTCCAACAAACCTCAGGCGGTACAATGTGAGGGCGATTAGGTGGCAGCCACCGGGCTAGTGCGACTTCCCGGAACAGAGCCCAAGTTCCTTCTTTTGTTGCGTTCTACTTGCTTGTCTGTCCTGCGTCTGGTCAGCAGGAGAACTGCCTGACATTCTGGTACACTTGATTCAGTAGCTGGAGTTAGAGACCGGGACGAAAGTTGGGGGACCCGTTCTACAGCGGCGAGCCTGGAGAAAGAGCACGAAGACTGGCTCTGCGTGTCCCCGCTAGCCTTTCAACTTGCCCTAGTCCTATGACCAGTGTCACAGCCTAGTTAGTGAACTAGGTTGTCCCAGCAGTTCCAGGCATCTCGTGGTCCTCACTCCCTAAGCTAGAAGCTTTGACGGATCGCTCCCAACTGTCTCCTCCCATCAGCTGCCTTCTTTTCGTCTGAGAGCTGTTCGCCGCCTGAGGGCCATCTGTGTCCCCTGGTCTCCTCTGGCTCTGAGGCAAGTCGGAGGTTAGACACATTTCCGTGCGTCTCCTTTACTCACTCCCACCCCCACCCCCCATCGGAACCTAGACGGGATTAGCCCCCTCTTGGTCCGAGAGAGAGACACTTTTCGCCCTTGTCAGGATCTGGCTCCTGCCTGTGTGTCTAGGTGGGCCCTAGAGCCGCGTTTGCCACCAGCACACGTAGCTGGACCAATATGCCTTCCCTGGGAATCAAGAGTTCACTTGCCTAGGCTAATCGGCCGGCCGGGCTCCGGGAGTTCCTGGCTTGCCTAGGCGTCCTGGAACTGTTGGCCTCCTCCTTCAAAGCGGAAGACGTGTTTTTCCCTCTCCTTTGTGTTGCCTTCGCACAAAAGGCCGGGTGCGTGTAAGGGCCGGCCTTTGCTCCGCAGCCTGGCGACTCAGGAGGAGCCAGTGCCAAACCGGCTGGGGCGGACTTTCGCGGGGCTCCAGGGAGCAGACCTCCCACCGATTCCCGGGTTCCCCATTTGGTTCTGGCTCTCCCCCTTTCCTTCCTTCCTTTCTACTAGCATTCAGGCTGTGATTCCGCTTGGCTGCCAAGGAGAGCGGTGTCCTTGCGCAGAATCCTCCCCGGGTGACAGTGGCAGGCAAGGCTCCTGGCACTGGAGAGAGAGAGTGAGGGCTGGAGGTCCGGAAGCCAGAGGGACTGTAGAATGGCTGCTTTGGGGCTCAAACGTGTGCGGTAAGACACTCCAGGAGTCAGACTCTGCAGAGCTGGGCAAAACTCAGCGTGGGGCCCCAGCCTTGCTAGGGTTTTGTGTGCGGTCGGCCTGCCTAGCAGGTGGCTTGTGCGCGCACGGTGAATGTTTGTTTCCAAAGGTTTACTCACACAATTGTGCAAGGACTGGTAACAGTAAAACAGTGCATCTATAGGCAAAGATATGTTGGTGTGATCAATGAACAGTAATTTCTAGACTTCGGATTGTGGGGTGTGAGTCTTTAGAATGGCGGGGCTGGTGACTGCTTCAAGGTTATCTGAAGCCGACCCGCGGTTAGCCCGTTTTGACTGGCTCTTTCTTTTAGTCACTCTCTAGCTGGCCCCAAAGAGAGGCTTCGCTCCCATTTTGCAAAAGAGAAAAGTGAGTCTCGGAGAGATGCGAGCTATTTTCCCAGGTTCCAGCCATCTGCCCTGAATGATCCTAGCCACTGAAGTGCACGCTTGACCAAGTTCTGGGTGGGATGACATCTGGATAGGACTGGACAAGGATGGAAATGAACTTCTATTGTGCTCAGCCCAGTTCCCCCAATGGCCTGTTTGACGTTGGTGTTGGGGTGGAAGGGGCATTGTTCCCATTTTACAGATACCAGTGATTAGAGGTCAAGGTTGGGGCTGGGTTCCAAATCTTCCACAACTTTGTCTAAACTTCCATTCTCTTTCCTGCCTCTGCTAGGTGTCCAGGAGTCACTTGGCCTCTGCTTCCTTGACCAGAGTCAGGAATGGTCCACTGCTCCAGAGCTAATCTCCTGCCTCATCAGAATTATTGCAGTGTGTAAGGTGTGGAGAGTTAGAGGGGAGTACAGGTCTCCAAGGACCTACAGGGAAGCAACTGGGGGTCTTTGACAAGTCCCATGCACCCTTTTAGCCAGCACAGACTGGATTCTAGAAGAGACCCACTCAGGCTAACAAGAGCTGATAATTCCCTGTGGTGGGTTTTAAGAACAGGAGGTTTTAAGAACAGGAGGTAGCAACCCAGGGGCAACTTACATACTGAGGGAGTGGAGCTCATTACCACTCCTGCCGCTCTACTCTGGAGAGGTGGGGGGTGGGGAGGGGAATGAAACCTCAGCAACTGTTGCACCTAGCTGCCCTGCGATGCAAACGAAGCCTTTAAGCATTTCAGCAAAGGGGTCCTGACCTCCCTTGCTTCATGCCTTTTCCACCTATTCTCAGGAGCAGAATGTTCAAGACTCTTTTCTCACCTTTGTACACAGACTGATCCAATCCCTTTGTAGTCCCCTCCACCCCACTTTCCTCCAGGGGCTCAGTCCCCCCACCACCACCCTGAGCTCCCCCAGCTTCCTGTCAGCCAGCATTCACTCACTCTTGCCCCTTCTTTCTTCTCTGCGATCCTTCCCCAGGCTGGAGCTCACGGAGTCCTGCATTCCCTGGACAGAGGCTAGTCAGTAACTCCAAGTGAGGGCTAGTGGTGCACATGCCACAGAGACTAGGATTTCCCCATCTAGTTAACATAGTTCCCAAGAGATTTATTGAGGTCTAAGTTTGCCCCTCGGATCATCATGGAGCGAAGCGGGCAGTTGCAGCACCTCTCCTAAACAAGTCAAGTTGGCCTTGTCACCCCAGGACAGACCCCCTAAGCTTAACTATTAGGTCTTCCAGAGGCCAAGTGAGCCACCTGTTGTTTCCTCGGAGCCCTGGTCCAAAGAAGCAGAGATGGGCTCTGGCTGCTGCCCTTTGGTTTCAGGCCAGGCTGAATCACTTGGGCAGGGGGTTGGGGGGGTGGGCGACAACAATGGACAGAAATGAGATGCAGCTGTGGTGGTGCAAGACAGGACGAGTGAGTGACTGAGGTAAAGTGCTTGAACTCCGGCTCGATGGGAACCCATAGACCCGTGTAAATCCGGAGCCACGTGGAATTCTGGCTACCTGCGCCTCGTGGCGCAGGAGCGGAGCTGCCGAAGTTCGCTGCAAATATAGTTGCTCCTGGTCCCGCCGTTAGCAGCAGCTTCGCTTCCGAGGGGTGGCGGTAGCCACCAGTAGCTGAGCAGAGCTCAGAAGCCCAGAATCAAGGAGACGGGTGCATGGAGAAACCAAAGTTGGGCTTGTGTCCTTCTTCCATTCTAATATGGCTCGTCCCACTCCCGCCTTTCAGTTCTGTTGGCCATTGCTCTCCAACACACTTACATGAATTTTAATTTTGGCTTTACCTTGCTTTAGCAACATGCCCCTCCAGGATAGCTGAGAGCTTTCAGAGGACCCTCTTAGGCAGCTCAGGCCTCCCATATGCGTGAGATCCTTGGAGGAAAGTGCTTGCTTTCGTCCCACAAAAGGCCCACGCAGAACCGAAGAAACAATGTACATTAAGAAGGACCTCAGCTGATCCTTGGGTACAGTGGAGTTTGAGGAACCCTATTCTGATTTTTCACGGTCTGTTCTTGGCTTTACCTAAGGTCCTCGAGGCTTCCAGATCTAGGCACAGGCTATTCTGGGGCTAACAAGATTCTCACCCATTTCCAATCAACCGAAGAGTTCTAGAATCGACCTCTTGAAGGTCTGTTAAAGTGATGTTGGGTGGGATGGGAAAGCCGATCCCTTGAGGTTTAAATGACATGGGTTGGCTGATGGGAGAAGGGGCACTCACTTAATAAGAACAAGAGATTCTTCTCCTGGGTTGATGACCAAGGCACCACTTATCTTAATTGTTGGAAGACTGGGAGTTTTAACCATTCCCGTTTTCTCCCTTTTCTTCCATTTCCAACAACAAAATGACCACGCCTTCTAGGTGGGCAGCAGAGTGGGAAGGAAGGAAAATGTCATGTGAACCGGAATTCTCTTTACATAGTGCCAGTGGGCACTGTGCCGTCACATGTGCTAAAAAGATACTCAGATTGTGTAAAGAACATTTGGTTAAAAGGAAATCTCCGAGGTACAGTCAACCCTCCTCCAGGCCTCCACACACCTAAATTACCGTGTCCTGAAAATTCCAGAAAGGCTTTTTGTGCATTTGAAGCATATGTTAAATCTTCCTCTTGTTTCTCAACTTTGGAGTGGCACCCTCTATGCTGTGTCCTGTACATAAACAGGCTACTCTGTTTTGTTTTGTTTTGTTTTGGTCTGGTTTTGGTTTTGGTTTTGGTTTTCGAGACAGAGTTTCTCTGTGTAGCCCTTGGCTGTCCTGGAACTCACTCTGTAGACCAGGCTGGCCTTGAACTCAGAAATCTGCCTGCCTCTGCCTCTGCCTCCCAAGTGCTGGAATTAAACAGTCTGCCCGGCCAGACTGTTCTTTTGATCTTATCCAGTCCTGTACATGAGTACACAGACAGACCCGGAGACACAGCACCTCCACTTACTCCCCCAGCCCAGCACATTTGGAAATATTATATATGTTCTTCAAATGTCCTCATTAGGGTGAGCAGGGGACTAGGAAATCTACTCAAGCAAAATGAGGATAGGCTCTCTCCTGCAAAGCTATGACCATGTTTCTTCTGTTTCTCTGTCCCCAAGAATTGAGACCAATTGAGCCCCAGATGACAGGGCTCACTTTTCCAAGATGTTGCCTGAAGTTCACAACAATGTCCGTCTTTCCTATTGTAATACAAGAACTCAAGCCTTTCGTTTCTCTTCTGTAGTGTGTGTGTGTGTGTGTGTGTGTGTGCGCGCGCGCGTGTGTACGTGCATGTGCGTGCGTGCGCGTGCGTGCGTGCGTGTGTGTGCGTGTGTATGTGTGTGCGTGTGTGTGTGTGTGTGTGTGTGTGTGTGTGTAGGGGATGTTTCCAGATGAAGTTAGTTAGTGTTCTTTTAGATTTGGTTGCTTTTGAAGAGGCGATTATTTACATAGTTCAAAATTCAAAAGCTTGGCTCTGGTAAAATGCTCGCCACACAGCATGAGGGCTTCAGATTCTCGGCATCAATATGAAAGGCAAAGTCAGATGCAGCGGTGCACACCTGTAACCTCAACACCGGGAACACACACACACACACACACACACACGCACACATACACACACGCACACACACACACACACATGCATGTACCATATACATTTTAAAAAGATTTAAAAATTTTTATTTGTGTTGATGTTTTGCCTGCATATCATAGGAACTATGTGCATATAGTGCCTACAGAGAATAAAAGAGGGCTTCAGATGCCCTGGGCCTGGGCTTAGATGGTTGTAAGCTGAGATGAAATCTGGGTGCCAGGAGCCAAATCCAGGCCTCCAGACAAGCAGCCAGAGCTCTTAACCACTAGTCTAATCTCTTCAGCCCCTACACATAAATTTATTGAAATTTAAAAATAGAACTAGTGCCACATAATAGAGATCTTGTCTAACAACAACAACAACAACATAAAACAATGAAAAAGTTGCTTCCTGGAGCTGGAGAAATGCTCAGTAGTTAAAAGAACTGGTTGCCTTTCCAGAGGACCTGGGTTTGATTCCCATCACCCACAGGGCTACGCTCCATTGTCAGTAACTCTAGTTCCAGGGACTCCACTGCCCTCTTCTGGCCTCCATAGGCACTGCATGAATATAGTACACACATACATTTAGGCAAAATACCCATACACATAAAATACAAAGAACTAAACAAACATAACATTTTGTATTTGTGACAAGGTCTCCCTGTATACCCCAGGCTGGCCTGGAACTCACTACGTACACCAGGCTGAACTCAAACTCATAGAACCCTGCTTGCCTCTGGGATTAAAGGCTGGTGCTCCACAGTTCCTGTATGAGATTATCATTTCTTGTCTGTCTTTCCAATGTAACCTATGCAAAAATAAGTAGATATGCCCATTCCCCTTTTTATACCAATGTTATCATTTAGTACAACCAATTCCATAGAGAATTTTCATCTAAAAAATGTGTGTAGGGGCTAGTGTGATGTTTTAATGATTGACCACACTAGCTGCTGCTTCTAAGCATAAGGGTTTGATCCCAGCACCCATGATGCTTACTACTTCAACCCAGGGGACTGAAGCGCCCTCTTTGGGGCTTCATGGTCACTGCATGTATGTGGTACGCATTTCATTTCTTCCCCCCCCCCCCATAGAAGTTATTTGGAGATTTCTTTTTCTTATCGGTGTGTTTAACACCTCCCTCTTAAAAAGAAAATCCTTTCTGTCATATGTCTATAGCATTATTTATTTTACCTGTATGTCAAAAGACATACATATTTAGATTGTTTTCAACTGTTTACTATACAAACAATCCTCTAACACATTACCTGGGAAACTAGTTATCACTGTATCACGGTCTGTGCATTTGTAGCTTTGGTAGCTGTTGACAAGTTGTCACTTAACTGTGACAGTCCCAACTTATGTCCCAATGAATGAGGCCAGTTGCCTGGCTAACAGCAAGTTTCAATGCTCAATTTTTATTTTTTTGAGTCCATGAAAAAGTGTGATCTCCCATTGGAATGGTGATTGTTGTAGCATCACAGAGGAGAAGAATAAAATGTTAATTTACTCCTTCAAAGCACTGAGCTACAAATCAAAATGGGCCTCCACACCTGGCACAACAGAATCCACCAGCTGGTTCAATTTCCAATCCTTTCGAAGATTTACTAATGGCATTCCCAAGAAGCTGGACTGAGGTAACACAAGTGTGTCACAGCATCTTATTAACCAAAGAATATTTGTCTTAGGCAAACAATTCAGCAGATATTTATTAAACTTTTGTGTTACATGCCATCCCATAACTCCCACAGGGAACGAAAGACACGACATCTTTACTCTCAAACATTACATTAAAAATGCTGCTATCAAGATTCCCAGTATAAGGCCAGGGACATAGCTCCCTGGGTAGACACTCAAGTGCATGCCTGATGTCCTGAGTCCCACCCTCAATGCCACAAGGTGGCAGGAGAGAACCAGCTCCCTAGAGTTGTCCTCTGACCCACATGTGAGTTCTGTAGTGGGCATGTGCCTGTGTCCTCCCCATGAAAGAAAAATAAACAAACAAAAACAAACAAACAAAAACCTTAATATTACTATGATTTTTGCTCCTCAATATCCATTTAATATCATTAAGGTGTTGGTTAGTGTTACAATTAACAACTTAACAAGGTCTAGAATCTCTTGGGGCATGAGCCTCTGGAAGGTCTGGGGTGTGTGTGGGATTATCTTGATGGAGGTGGGGAGCCTGACACCCAGGGTGGCACCATGCCCTGGATGGAGTAAGGGAGCTGAGCAGAAGCATTTGTGTGTTTTTCTTTGCTTTCCGATTGTGATGGGAGTGCTCATCTGCTTCATGCTCCACCATCTTGACTTCACCATGGTGGACTAACCTTTGAACTGTAGCTGAAATAAGGGCTTTCTTCTCTTTTTAAAAAAGATTTGTTTTATTTATTTTAGGTATATGAGTACAATGTAGCTGTCTTCAGAGACACCAGAAGAGGGCATCAGATCCCATTAAAGATGGTTGTGAGCCACCATGTGGTTGCTGGGAATTGAACTCAGGACCTCTGGAAGTGCTCTTAACTGCTGAGCCATCTCTCCAGTTCCAAGTCTTTCTTCTTAATTTACTTTTGCTAGATTATTTTGATCACAGCAACAGGAAAAGAAACTTAGAAAAGGTGGTACCAGAAGTAGGGTCATTGCTGTAATAGACTTGACAATATAGCTTTGCAACTGGTTTGTGGGAGGGGCACAAAAGAATTTGAATTTGGACTAGCAAAGGCATAGAATGCTGTAGGGAGGGATTGGTGAAGCATTCTAGTGGGATCTTGGAAGACCAGCACGCAGAGAGAAATGAGGACTATGAAGGCCTGGATCAATGAGGTTTCAAAAGCAATGAGGACTCTATTGGGAACTGGGCTAGGAGCCATTCCTGTGATATTTTGGCCAAAAATCTGGCTCCATTATTCCAGTGTCCTGAAAACATAAGCAATATAGAGCCAATAGGGAATTTGAGCAAGTCACCGGCCCCCAAGCTGTATGCAGTGGGAATGTTCTGTCAATAGTACCTACACATCTGCAGGGCTTCCTATATGGGACAGGACTTTTAATGGAGCACATGAACAGATTAGGAGCTGTATCTCCCAGCTGTCATCTGGACAGTAGGGTGTGTGTGGAAGTAGGGCAGGCAAACAAACAAAGGGAACAAGCCCTTATTCCATTCTCATCTGCTGGCTGAAATACTGACATGGCAGTCAGGGCTGAAAGAACATTGTGGGTTATAAGGTTGGGAACCACATATAAAAGAGCATGAGAAAAAATGGAACAGGATCCCAACAGTGCCACTCAGGACCTATAAATCCTCTGTTCTCAGGGTAAGCCCCTGCTCTACTTTTTCTGGGACTTGCATGAAAACCAAGCTGTACATGTGCTACGTGTGTGTGTGTGTGTGTGTGTGTGTGTGTGTGTGTGTGTGTGTTGGGGGGGCTTTGGTCCAGCCTGTGTCTGCTCTTTGGTTGGTAGTTCAGTCTCTGGTACCCCATTAGGGTCCAGGTTTGTTGACTCTGTTGGTCTTCTGTGAAGTCCCTGTCCCCTCCTGGTTCCTCAGTCCTTCCCCCCAACTCTTCTACCAGATTCCTGAACACCATCTAACGTTTGGCTGTGGGTCTCTGCAGCTGTTTCTGTCAGTTGATGGGTAGATCTTCTCAGAGAACAGTTATGCTAGGCTCCTCTCTGCAAGCATATCACAAATATCATTAATAGTGTCAGGGTTTCCTGCCCATGGGATGAGTCTCAAGTTGGGCTGGTCATTGGTTGGCCATCCCTCAGTCTCTGCTCCATCCTTGTTCCTGAACTTCTTTTAGGCAGGACCAATTTTGGATCTAAGGTTCTGTATGTGGGTTCTGTCCTTATCCTTCCACTGGGAGTCCTGCCTGGCTACAGGAGGTGGCTATTTCAGGCTCCATATCCCCCACTGCTAAAAGTCTCAGCTAGAGTCATCCTCATAGACTCCCTGGAGCCTCCCAATCCCAGGTCTCTGGTACATTCTAAAGATGCTCCCTGGCCCCCCCCCCCCTTGCTGATTTCCATTCACTTTCCTGGCCCTCTCTCCCTACATCTCATCCCCTACCCACATTCTGTGTTCCCCTCCATGTCCCCTCTCCCACCCAGTTCCCTCCCTTCATCCACCTCTGAAGACTCTATGATTTCCTCTTCTGAGTGAGATCCAAGCACCCTCCCTTGGATCCTCTTCTTATTTACCTTATTTGGGTATAGCATGAGTGTCCTGTACTTTATGTAAGCCACGATTTTATTGAGTCTTCTGATGCTGCTAAACCTCATGAAAACCCAAGATGAGGGTTCTGAAATCTGAGTAGAGCCCTCTGAAATGCCTGAAGGGATACACCTCTGCAGTAGTGTCACAATTGTACCAACTGAACCTGAATCCTACCTACTACCTAGGACCGAGTCTTACCTAGGCTCAAAGTTCTCAGGATTTGTGCTGAGATGGAAAATGAATATTGGTAAGAGCATCTGTGTCCACCATAATTAGAATCCAAATAAGAATTCAGTAATAAGAATTAAAGTTTTCCAGCTGCCAATAATGCTTGACTCACTTTAAGTAATGATGCTCTCTGTTGCTATGGCCATCGACAAGACGATCTGTGCATCAGGACAGATGAAACCCTAAGAAGAAATTTCTGGAAGAGATCTAGGTAGTTCTTTATTTCCAACATAGGATCAGGGCATATGGGTGGGAGCTGAGCCCAAAACACTCTGTGTTAGGGCACCCACGGCATGCCTTTTCTCCATCACGTGTTCCCATCCTTGTTGTCTGCTATCTTTTCTAGAAGCCAAAGTGGCGATGCTGCCTGGTTTTAGACTTGAACCTCCCAAACTATGAGTTGATTAGATCTTTTTGTAGTTGGTTATCCCATTGCAGTAACATACACAGTAGAAGAGGGGCTGGCAGCGTAATGGTGCCTAAGGAAACTGCCTTGAATTCAAGAAGGTCATGGCCATTTTCTTGAAAATAAATCACATATTAGTTTTTTTTTTAGCGGGAGGAGTAAGTAATACATGGGTTCTACAGAAGTCGCACAACATTCAGGGCGTGGCTGTTGTTGTTATGGGAGATGAGCAGAGCTTGGCTGTTGTTGTTATGGGAGATGAGCAGGGCGTGGCTGTTGTTGTT
>JADRCD010184930.1:0-12796 GCA_019843815.1 Montemys delectorum | reverse complement strand
CCGTTATGGATGGCTGATCATGAAGCACACATGAAGGAGGCAGCCGTCTATAAACCAAGGAGAGTATGCCAGGAGAAGATCATTTCCTGCCCCTAGCACCTTGATCCTGTGTAGTTACGAAGGAGCAAAACCTCTATCATTTAAACCACTCAGCCTGTAGTACTTGCTTACCAACCTTTTTTACAGACTGACACAGCCTTGGGCCCTCATGTAGAGATAAAGGGTTAGGGAGAAGCTATTGTCAGGAATCCAATCAACAAGACCTGGTGACTCACTCCACATGGTCAAGTGCAGGTGTAGAGTAGCTTAGGGCTCTGTTGGATGTCTGAGCTTGAGGGGCTTCATGAACAAGGAAGGGGTCACGTGCATCTCCATGTGAGATGGACAATGGGGTGTGGGGTACTAGGTATGTCGAGTTGGAGGTGCATGAGGGGCCTGTGAAGGATGGTCCAGTGTCCACTGGTGCTGTCCAGGGTCTCCAGCCAGAGTGCTGATTGCTCACTACAAACTGCAACAACACATGAGTGTGAGTGGAAATCAGTGCAGGAACAGGAGGACTCGCCATGGAGCCGCTCGCTGAGGACAGACCCCTGGCTGAGGTGGCCAGTCATGCTCATCAGTGAGAAGGGTCCATCACCATTGTGTGCATGATCTGCCTTACAGCTGTTCACATTTATTAGCTTGATTCTGAAACGTTGTCTGTCTTCTTCAGCTTACTCACAACCCATTGTTTAAAAATTCCCAGGACAGGAGCAAGCAGACAGCTCCCGCAATGCCAAACTGGTCAAATTAGGGGGATGGCTATCTCTTTACTCTACCCCATGGGTATTTGGTGCAGATGGTGGTTGGCATGGCTGGTGGGCTCAGTCTTACGTACCGATAAAGGATGGGGCAGGGTAGCTACGGGAATGGTCCTCGTCGTTTGTACCCTGTGGCCACTTTTTTATTTACTTTTTAATTGTTTTCATTTAGAAATGCCTGGTAACCCATGCTAGCATGTGCAGGAATGGAAATAATGACCTCTCTTCTAAGAATAATGATACGGTTGTTATTATCAATCATATTGCATTATAGTGAACATAAGCTCACACTGCCAAGAGTGCTGTGAATCAGGTGCCAGGCTATACTCTTTCTCATGGGAAGTAGCTTCCCACCACGATACATGATTCTTTTTAAAAAATATTGATTGATTGATTGATTGATTGATTGACTGACTTATTACATCCCAGGTTTCCCTCCCTCCTCCCCAGCCCTCCCACTTACTCCTCTTTCCTCTCTCTTCAGAGAAGGCCTCCTATGGATATCAAGCAGCACTGGCTATCAGGCCACAGTGAGACTAGGCCCCTCCTTTCCTAGTAAGGCTAGAGGAGGCAACCCAGAAGGAGAAAAGGGTCCCAAAGGCAGAGAACAGGTATAGCCCCTGCTCCACTGTTAGGAATCTCACAAGAAGACCAAGCGAACAGCGGTAACATAGACACATGACCCTTAAGCTCTGCAGTTTGTCTGGATTAGAACTCTGATTTCTCCTCTCCTCTTTTTAAACTTTAGTCATTGTGCATGTTACTTGGCCTCTGTCATGGTTTCCTTGTTTGTCACAGTATCTTCCGCATGGATTTACCAAGAGGATCAAATATAGTCACAGACAGAAAGCTTCGGTAACATAGCAAGAGTTTAAAAAAAACGGTAACTTATTCATGTTCCTTACAAATTAGTGTTTATGTGCCTCAAAATTGTTGGACAGGCTAGAGGGATAGCACAGTCAACAAAGCAGCTATCAAGCAAGTACAAGCCTGGGTTTGGTCCTCAGAATCCATGCAAAGTGGGACACTCCTGCAATCTAAGTTCAGAGAGATGGAGACAGTGAGCTCTCCAGCTAGACAGCCCAGAATAATTTGTGAGTCCCGGTCCCACTAAGAGACTCTGTCACAAAGAGCAGGTGGACAGCAATTGAGGAGTGACACGCAAGGCTGACCTCTCGCCCCCACATGAATACATGTGCACATGTCTGCCCATCTGTAAAGATATGTAAACTTGTGCAGAGACACCCAAGACAAAATCTAATTAAAATAGCTGTGGGGAAATAAAAGCAAAGATATATTTATAAACAATTGTGAGTATGACTATCTTCAGGTCTCAGCTGTATTGATTGCAAAAGTTTAGTTTTTCTCCATTAATCCAATTAACTCTATTTTTTTTTCTTCAGAGTATGTTTTCTCGGGTCTTCTTTTGTCTTCATTTGGGTGAAGCCAGCTACCTGCCTGTTCATGTTTTGAAAAATTATTTCCTCCTTTAAAATATAAATGTGCCTCAGCTGTTTCCTTACTGCAATGCACTTGGAATTACAGCAAATTTCTTGGAGTTATTGCCCAAGCAGGGCTGCCCCCACCCCACCCTGTTATCCTGGTTTTATACCAAAACATTCAATTTCACTTTTCAGGAAAGTTTTCCGAAATCCCCTGCCTGGTAGGGAAGGCATTCCACCTCCAGACTGGCATTTTATGAAGAATTAAAAATAATGAAGCCGGCAGAGATTTGGAAGGAGACTAATTTGGAAACCTGGAAAGATCACTTTTAATTTGTTGACAATGTGATGTTTGTGAGGGAGGGTGGAGGCCAGGGCACAGGATGGCAGTGCTTGTCTGGGCCTTGTATTAATGGAGTAGCCGCTGAATTACGTGTTCAGAGCGAACACATCAAAGACGGTCATCTGAGATCTCATTTCTTCTATTCCACGGTGTCAAAGGTGGCTGCAAATACATCCAGCACTTTCTGGGTGGCATTGTTTAGGACGCTGGCCCCAGCAGATGGCCCCAAAATGTACCTCAGCCTGATAAAGCAGGGACCACATGGGATGGCATGTCTCCTCATTAGCAAACAGAAAAGAAGGGGAAAAAATAGAAAGCAGGATGAGAAAGGAGAGAGATGAAAAGAGTACACAAAGACATTTACATATTTACATTGTCTCCCTCACATTTCAAATTCCCCCTTAGCCGAAGTGTCAGTGGGCTTCCTCCTTCTGTTTGTGTGTTTACTTGTGCTAAATAGATTATGGTAATCAGCCACATAAATACCCACAACTGTTATTATGGCATTTTAATCACGGACTTTTTCACTGGAAGCCTTCATTAGAATTCCCATAATCTTACTTGTTAGTGTAACAAACAGTAATAAATGCCAAAGAGCTTGGATTAAGGCAGGAGACTATCAGGCTTTAAAAGAGGAATATGGAAATGTTGTTGAATCTCTGCATTACTTATTGAAATGTCACATAAACAGTGCGAGATTCTAAATAGCTTACTCATTATCCAGAGAGGGACGCGGGCAACCTGAGCACGGTAATGATGTTTTTCTGCGGAGCTCTGCAAACATATGCCTTCCATACATACAGAGCAATTCCTCTGAAAGACCCGGATGGTCCAATGTACAGCCCGGGCTCAGGCTGTGCAGGGTTGACCCCTAATGTGGTTCAGTCAGAGGCGGAGCTTTGTGGAAAGAAGGAGGGGCTTTGTGGAAAGAGGCGTGGCTTTGGGGAAAGGAGGCCGGGCTTTGTGGAAAGGGAGCGGACCATGATCACTCTGACCTTACCATTGCTGCGGTCCAGGTTTGATGGGAAGTGATGGAAGCTTGACTGGAAAGTTTATTCTAGCATTTCCTTTCTCTCTTTCTTTCTTTTTTAAAAAAGATTTATTTATTATTATAAATAAGTACACTGTAGCTGTCTTCAGATGCACCAGAAGAGGGCGTCAGATCTCATTAGGGGTGGTTCTGAGCCACCATGTGGTTGCTGGGATTTGAACTCAGGACCTTCAGAAGAGCAGTCAGTGCTCTTACCCACTGAGCCATCTCACCAGCCCGCATTTCCTTTATTTCATGCTCTTGGTAAGCAAGGGGATATCTGATTATAGGCAGAGATCCACATCTCTGGAAAAAAACATGTTGGTATGGTCCAGTGAACAGCATTACAGTCGTGTGTTTGAGAATAAATCACTTTTCTTAAGCTGATGTGGAAAGAGATCCCTGCATGTCTTGGACATGTAGGATGATCACCCCGTGTTGCCCAAGTTTGGAACTTAAAGTCCTAAAGTGGTGGGGACAGAGCAGCCCAACATGTAGGGCTTAAATCAGCAATCTGTTATTATCTCTCTTGATTCTGGAAAACAAACAAATAACAACAAAACCAAAAACCAAACCAAACCAAACCAAACCAAACCAAAAAAACGCAAAACAAACAAAAATCAAAAATTATAAACAAGGGTATAATAACAGAACTGTCATGAAACCAGTCCTAAATGATGGGACCTGTGTATGACGCAGCCAGGATTCACCCCCAGCCCCTCTGACTCAGCTTCACAGATGGAACCAAGCCCAGTAGATTGAAAGGTTGGAGGTCACCGACTCCAACTGAGTCCCTGCCTGAGTCCCTGAGTCAACTGCCAGCTCCCAGGGCTGGCTGGTCATCATTGTCCACTTTGGCTCATTTGTGACAACTGTCTTACAAAGTTCTTCCCTGGGCTCAGTGTGGTGGCTCACACTGTGAACCTTGGCACTCAAATGTACCTGGTGTCCTTGTGCAAAGGAGAAATACCAATGTGCTGGCCCCAGCAGATGGCCCTAAAATGTACCTCAGCCTGATAAAGCAGGGACCACATGGGATGGCATGTCTCCTCATTAGCAAACAGAAAAGAAGGGGAAAAAATAGAAAGCAGGATGAGAAAGGAGAGAGATGAAAGAATACACAAAGACATTTACATATTTACATTGTCTCCCTCACATTTCAAATTCCCCCTTAGCCGAAGTGTCAGTGGTCTCCTGTCTGTGTTTTTGGAGATCACTAACATTTCCCTGGTATTATATTAGAACCTGCCTCCAGGATAGGCTGCTGAGTTCAGTCTTCCACAGTTCCCCTCCTATACCCTGGCAAGGTCCTCAGAGAAAGAGGGCACCATCACTATCGTGTAAGCAATGTTCTGGGTTGGGGATCGTTCCATTGATTAGTTTGTGTGTTACCCCAAAGGTACTTTAAAGTGGAAGGCTTGGTCTCCAGAGTAAAATGGAAAGTGTTGGACATTGGAGTGGTGACTCGCAGGAGACGACATGGACTCCAGGGTTCCCCTTCCTCTCTCCCTCTGACTCCAGGTCTTTTGGTCCCACTCTCAACCATCTAGACTGTGAGGTGTTGCAGTCAAGGGCCAGTTCTTGCCAAAACTGCTACACCATTTGAACTTTGAACCAATACAAGTCTTAAGGGTAAAATTACTTCTTACAAGTCAGCTGCCTGAGATGTTTCCTCGTTGTAACTGATACAAGGGAAGAAGAAAAAACAGCTCAAAGATTCCAGCAAGCTGCTCCGAATTTTCCAGTTTAAAACACACCTAGTGGTGTTTGTTTTCAGTGCTGTACTGTCCAGGGGGAACCGTGAGGCTTTTCTTCCTCCCCAGCACTCCTGGTCTCCATATTCTTCTGCTTCCTGGGTGGTTGGGGCCTGTGATATCTTGAACACCAAGAGTAAGGCTGAACGTATGTGAACCTTCTTAATCCTGCTAATCTTTCTTCAAAAACCTTTCTTCCACTGTAGGCAGCATCCAAGCTGCAAAAAGAGGGCAGACCAGCCCCAGCGCTTTAATGACAAATAATCCCTGCCTAAGGGGGAGGGGACAGTCACCTCCGCTGGAGATGGAGCTGATGAGCTACAATAGGTAGAAAGAACTGCTCTATTACCTTGTAATCGACATCATTAGTTGTGACACAGAATGACCAGTTGTGTGGTGGCAGTGGGAGCTATGTGTGTCCTTTCAAGCTGATTAGAGAAACTGGATAGACTCAATGGATGCTACTTGTGATGCACAAAGTTCATTCGGATGTGATCGTAAGTTGAGACTTTGCTCCCTCTGTGTTTCTTCCTCTTCCCCTACAAAGAACAAATTGCTCCAGAGAGTGAGTGGCTCTTTACAGCAGGCAGTGTCTCTCCAAGGAGGATATAGTACAACTCAGTTCTTGTATTTGTGTGTGTGTTTGTGTACAGGAGCCATGTCCCGGCCTGAAGTCATTCCTCAGGAACCACCTTGTTTTTTGAGACACGGTCTCTCATTGGTTGACTTGGAGCTCTTTGACTAGAGACAGCTGGCTGGCCACTGCCCAGGGGATCTACTTGTCTTTATGTTGTGTGACAGTATTTGCAGAAGACATGAATAAGTGTCTACTCACCTCAATAAGGGAGCATGTGACAGACCAAAGAATGGATACCATCAAAGTCCAATTTGGTGATCCAATGAGTTTTGCAGGGGTTATCTATAGGAATATCGGTGAGAGGCTCCTTACAGGAGCAGAAATGACTCAAAGCCCATAGCAGCATGAGGGCTCACAAAAGCTGGGAATCTGGAACACACTGATCAGCCTTCAGGTAGCTCAACAGGTTGGAGGGAATCTTTTCTTGGTAGCTCGGTTGATTTGCGCTTCTTCCAGGCAGCTTGATGATCTGTTCCTTCCAGGCTGTTTGGTCTGAGCATCCTCCAAGTAGCTCAGCTGGTCTGGTCAGTCTTCTTCATCCTCTTGGGGAGGGAGGGAACTAGTGAATCTGGTTAGTTTTAGGGACTTCCTGAAGCTATTTTGAGAGATTTACTTCCTGTCATAACAGCTTCCCTGCAGGATGAAGTCTGTAACCTCCCTGTAAACATCCTAAAGAGCTTCCCTCCAAGACGGAAATCTTGGAGGAAGATTTTATACAACACTCTACCTCACGAGTGCTGAGGTTACACATGTACCCACACCCAGTTTATATCACCACCACTACCACCATCACCATCATCATCATCATCATCATCATCATCATCATCATCATAATTATACTTAGGTTTGCCTTTTATGTTATGTATATGGTTGTTTGTCTGCAAGCATGTGTATGTCTGGTGCCCACAGATTTCAGAAGAGAGCATTGGGTCCTCTGGAACTGAAGTTACAGATGATCGTGAGATACTGTGGGGATGCTGGGAACTGAACCCATGTCTTTTACAAGAGCAACAAGTGCCCTTCATCATTGAGCCAACTTTCTAACCTCCCCCACACACGCCCAGATTTATTAAAGAGGTTCTGGGGAATCAAACTCTGGTCCTCATAGTAGTCTTTGGCATTTGCCGAACTAAAGTTAGATAACTTTGTAGATCAAATTAGTGGTGTTGAATAGTAGTTATTCACTGAAAGTTGCTGGGAGTAGGGGAATCTATGGGCCATGAAAGGAACTCCTCCCTCATGGCTCAAGATTTGAAAATCAAAACCATAACCCAAAGGACACATGCTAGCAGAACTTGGCCTTGTAGATAGAACACACTGTTATGCCCACCTGTTATAAGATCTGTCTCAAGTCCTACCAGGTGAGGGGTGCAGGGGACAGAGGATCAGTTCTGGATGATGAAGTATTCACTACCTGTGCTCTCTTGCTAGAGAAACAGATAGGTAAACACGCATGGTAGCTACTCCCTTCCAGTTGTTCCATTTCTCCTGTATGGAAACAAGGCTACTGTTTGTTCTATATAGCTGTGAATTTGACCTCAGCTCTATCAGCATCCATGATTGCCTTTGTCAGACTCTCTAGATAAGTACAATTACAACAAGCAAGCAGACCCACAGAGAGAAATAACTACAGCTACAGTGTAGTTAGCCTTAATTAACTCAATGTATTCTAAAATTAAGAGAGCTCCCTTGTGGTGACAGTTTTGACAATTTTGGTTTCTTTTAAAAAAACAAGGAAATATTATAAGAATGTGCTTTTATTTTAATCCCAGGTGTGGGGACGTGGGGCTGCTTTGGACTGTCTGCAGCAGCTGACTATGATTTGTCTTGTGCTCTAGCAGAGGCATGGTTTTGTCAACTGTAAATAGTTTCTTGTGATTGTGTGACATTGGAATTCTGGAGACCTTTCTGGGGGCACATAAACAGTAGGTCTCCTATAGGCAGTTGGTGGTCAGAGGTCATTCACTGGGGTTGAATGTGGTTTGTTACTAGTCATGCTCGAAGAAGAAACAAAAAGAAAGAAATTAGATTCAGGGATCTTGTTCTCTCTCCCCTCTATCCTTCTTTCTCTCCTATCTAGTGATAGGGAGTGAAACTGGTGGGGGGTAAAGGGTAGGAAAAAGAAGAACCCAAAAAGTAGCTAAGACAGTGTCTGTTGTTTAGTCAAGATGGTACCTCTTGTACCCCAGAAACATCATCCCTCTGAGAAGCATGGATAGCTAACCAGTCCTCCTGAAAGTTACAGAGTGATGTTTGCTGGTGTCGATGGATAAGGGTTCTTGCAATTCCATTGAGCCTTGTTGCTTCAGTTAACAGAAGAGAGCAGAAGAGAGACATTCTCTCTGCTTCTGCTTAGAATTCCCTGCCTGCCTCTCTTTCCTTCTCTTCTTCCCTTCTTACAATAGGGAATATAATGGATGTTGTGAAACTACATGAAGCAACATGTATGAAATGCTTTATAAAGTGCACAGGAAAGCACAGAAGTATTGATTCATCCCCGGGGTAGCTCATCTGCATAGCAGAATCTTTTCCTGAGAAGAAATGATTCTGAACCTGGAAACAGGATACACACATAAAACAAGGACTATGGGTAGATATGAAAAGTCAGGAAATGAAGCTTGAACACTCTGAGGGCAAGACTGGACCTTTCCACTTTTTAATCTTTGGTATCTAATGTGATAACTGAATTTTGGAATGTGCCTAACTGATACTTGTTAAAAGGCAAAAAGAAAGAGTGGAGAGGAAAAGAGAGAGAGGAGAGGAACAGAGTAAGGTTGATTCCTGATTTAAATTGTGTGACTTCAACAAACACCAAAGATAGCCAACCTGCATCAACAGCTCGGGATCACAGTTAGGGGGTATCAGCCATGACCAGTCGGCTCACTGCTTTTTGAGTCTGCCATAATGTCTAAGTCAGGGTTCTATTGCTATGAAGAGATGCCATGACCATGTCAACTCATATAAAGGAAAGCATCTAATTGGGGCTTGCTTACAGTTTTGGAGGGTTAGGCCATAGGCATGAAAGGAAACATGGCAGCAGCCAGGCAGACATGATACTGCAGGAGCTAGATTTCTGCAGCCTCATCTAAATGTAGCAGGAGGACAGTGCCTCTGGGCCTGGCTTGGGCTTTTGAAACCTCAAAGGCCATCCCCAGCGACATGCTTCCTCCAATAAGGCCACATCTCCTAATCCTTTCAAATAGTGCCATTCCCTGGTGACTAAGCATTCAAATATAAGAACATCCAAATATAATAATTATTATTATTTAACTTTTTATTGATTATTTGTGAATTTTACAACAAGTACCCAAATCCCTCTCATCTTCCAACCCCTCCTACTTGGCCTCTGCCCTTGCAATCTTCCCCTCAAAGGAAAAAAAAACTCTCCCTGTGGAAGCTATAATGTGTCACACTGTGTCCCACAGTATATACATACCCTTTGGTCCATACATCTTTGCTTGCAAATATTCATTGCAATAATTCATTGGTCTGGTACAAGGCCTCTGGCTTTTGCTACACCATCAATACTAGATCCTCACCGGGACACCTTTGAATATCCTGCTCTTGGCCTGAGTCTTGGAAATCCTGCAGCTTTCGATCTATAGTACCAACCTCTTCATGCTGTCCGGCAGTTCATTGACTGGGTAGATGTTGGGGTGGGTCAACTCAAAACTCTGGATCTGGGCCTGAGCTTTTTGAGTCTGCCATAATGTCTAAGTCAGGGTTCTATTGCTATGAAGAGATGGTCAGGCTGCCAGCTCTCCCACACCCACCACCTGGGTGAGCTCTGCAGCACTGTCTCCACTAGCTCACCAGTACTGAAGTTGGCAAAGAACAGAGCCACCCACACCCATGCCAGCAGGGCCAGCTCTACTGTACTGCCCAGGGAGGTGCACGGCCTGCTATCTCAAGTGCTACAGCTGGTGAGAGGCAGGCTCAGCTCTCATGCCTTGGGGCTGGCTCATCTGCAACCCTCCATTCTCACCCCAGCCAGGGCCTACTCTACTATGCTGCCTAGCTCTTCTGCTCTCATGACTCCGGGCTCAGCTCTCCCAACTACTGTAGGTGTCAGAGGTGAGGAGGGAGGAGACCATCTCTCCTTCACCCACATGGTGGCCGTTCTTATTCAAACTACCACACACAGGAAGTGCATCTTGGCAGAAGCATGTGGCAAACTCAAACCACTCACTGCATAATGAGTCAGGATGAGAAAAAGGAAGGAAAGAAAGAAAGACTGAATGCCCACTGGGTACATCTCTGATGACTTGTAGCCCTCCCACTAACCCTAGACACGTAAAGGCTCCACTGCCCTCTTACAGCACCAAGCTAGGGACAAGACCTTAAATACACAGGCCTCTGGGGGAACTTAACCAAATTATCTCAATGTGTAGTTTCTCTGGGCTTCAAATAAACAGATCCTTTGCTTTTTAACAAATGCTATAAAATTCCATAGAAAAACTAAGTGGACATATTATTGAACAATGTCAATGAGAATTCCTAAGTCTCTTTATCAATTAACATGTATTTTGTAGCTGTCAATCATTTCCCTATACTTTTCAGTTTCACTTATTTTGAAGTCAAGGGAGGAGGATTACAAGTTCAAGCCCAGCCTGGGCTTCTTGGGGGTGGTTGAAGATGTAGCTCAATGATCCTGGTTCAGCATTTAAGTGCCATACATCTTCAAATATATATATAAAGTATGAATTCCTAGACTTATTATTATTATTATTATTATTATTATTATTGTTGTTGTTGTTGTTATTGTTTTGTTTTGTTTTGTTTTTTCGAGACAGGATTTCTCTGCCTTGACTGTCTGGAACTCACTCTGTAGACCAGGCTAGCCTCAACTTAGAGATCCACCTGCCTCTGCCTCTCAAGTGCTGGGATTAAAGATGTGTGCCACTTCACCCAGCTTTCTAAACTCCTGACTAAGAAACTCTTTATAGGGGTGAGATCCACCATTTTCTCTACAGTGACTTTCTAAGGCTGGACCAGCCAGGAGACTCAGGTCTCACAATTGGTAGGGCAGATGGGACAGGAACCTCTCAACCTCCGTCCACACCTAGGAGTGACAGAGGTGGATCCGCAGCACTCTCTGCTCCTTCCGTGCAAGCGGAGAGCCTGCCTTCATGGAGTGCTCTAACCCAGGGACTTGGGTGAGATCCGCCATTCTCTCTTCTGTGACTTTCTAAGGTGGGACCAGATGGAAAGCTCAGGCCTCACAAGTGGCAGAGCAGCCTGGTCAGGATCCTTTCTACCTCAGACCACACCTAGGAGGGACAACAGATCCACAACCCTCTCTGCACCTTTCCGGCAACTGGAGATCCTGTCTACAGGGTGTGCTCACCCCAAGATGCAGGACAGACATGATCTACAGCCATCTGCACCTGGATTTTACCAGAGAAGAGCTGATCTCCCAGAAATGCTGACACAGGCTTAGAGATCCACAGGAGGAACAAGCTCTAGTCAGAGACAGCAAGAACATCTAACACCAGAGATCAACAGATGGGGAAAAGCAAATGTAAGAATCTTACCAACAGAAGCCAAGATGACTTGGCTTCATCAGAACCTAGTACTCCCATCACAGCAAGTCCTGGATATCCCAAAACATCAGAAAAGCAAAATTTGGATCTAAAATCATATCTCACAATGGTGCTAGAGGAATTTAAAAAGAACATGAATAATTCCCTTAAAGAAATACAAGAGAACATAGGTACAAGCCCTTAAAGAGGAAACAAAAAAATCCCTTAAAGAATTACAGGCGATCACAAGTAAACAAGTAGAAGCCCTTCAAGAGGAAACATAAAAATCCCTTAAGGAATTACAGGAAAGCACAAACAAACAGGTGAAGGAATTGAGCAAAACTATCCAGGACCTAAAATGGAAGTAGAAACAATTAAGAAATCACTCTGGAGTTAGAAATCTTAGGAAAGAAGTCAGGAAACATAGATGCAAGCATCACCAACAAAAGACAAGAGATAGAAGAGAGAATCTCAGGCGCAGAAGATACTATAGAAAACATTGACACAACAGTCAAAGAAAATGCAAAATGAAAAAAGTTTCTGACCTAAAACATCCAGGAAATCCAGGACACAATGAGAAGACCAAACCTAAGGATAAAAAGGAATAGAAGAGAGTGAAGACCTCCAACTTAAAGGGCCAGTAAATATCTTCAACAAAATTATAGAAGAAAACTTCCCTAACCTAAAGAAAGAGATACTCATGAACATACAAGAAGCCTATAGAACTCCAAATAGACTGGACCAGAAAAGAAATTCCTCTCGCCACATAGTAGTCAAAACACCAAATGCACAAAACAAAGAAAGAATACTAAAAGCAGTAAGGGAAAAAGGTCAAGTAACATATAAAGGCAGGCCTATCAGAATTACACCAGACTTCTCACCAGAGACTATGAAAACTAGAAGATCCTGGGCAGATGTCATACAGACTCTACAAGAACACAAATGCCAGCCCAGGCTACTATACCCAGCAAAACTCTCAATCACCATAGATGGAGAAACCAAAGTATTCCATGACAAACCAAATTCACACAATATATTTCCACAAATCCAGCCCTTCAAAGGGTAATAAATGGAAAACTCCAACACAAGGAGGAGAACTACATCTCTGAAAAAGCAAAAATGTAATCTTCCAACAAAAATAAAAGAAGATAGCAAATTCCAACTTTAGCAACAAAAATAACAGGAAGCAACAATTACTTTTCCTTAATATCTATCAACGTCAATGGACTCAACTCACCAATAAAAAGACATAGGCTATCAGATTGGGT
>JADRCD010184929.1:0-12930 GCA_019843815.1 Montemys delectorum | reverse complement strand
CTATCTATCTATCTATCTATCTATCTATCTATCTATCTATCTATCTATACTATCTACCTATTATCTGTTTCAGAGTTCAGGATAGAACCAAATTTTCTTTGCACGTACTACTCAAGTTCTCTACCACTGAACTATACCCCAGACCTTGGTTATTTTTATTGAGACATGACCTTTTTGTATAATTCAAGTTGGCCTTAAACTCACTAGATAGCCCACTCTGACCTTGAACATATGAGATGCCCCTTTTTCAGTCTCCCCAACACTGCAGATACAGGCCTGAACCACTACATCTGGCAACAAAAGTTTTGACATAGATGAATGAAGCACTGAATGAATACAGCTTTTACTAGGAATCAACTATGAATTCAATGAGGATTCTTTTTTGTTTGTTTGTTTATTTTGTTTTGTTTTGTTTTTGAGACAGGGTTTCTCTGTATTGCCCTGGCTGTCCTGGAACTCACTCTGTAGGCCAGGCTGGCCTCGAACTCAGAAATCCGCCTGCCTCTACCTCCCAAGTGCTGGGATTAAAGGCATGTGCCACCACTGCTTGGCTTGAGTATTCTTATAGTAAGTTCTCTCCTCAGCTACTAAGTTCACTTAAAAACAAAAGTTCTACAAGTCTATATGAGTCTATTCTGTTTCTATAAGTCACTATATAATATATAATATAATACAGAATATACAGAATACAGAATATGATAGATGATATGTAATATGATATATAATGTATAACATATAATATGTAATAAATGATGTATAATAATGTCTGATATATAATATAATATACAATATATTTGTATTTACTAGTTATTACAATATATTTAATTACATTTTTTAGTATAATTAATTATATTTAATTATACTTAATACAATTATGTCACATAGAATATATTATATAAGATATATTGCATATTTTATTTGTATAATGTGATATATATTAATAATATGTCATATTAATATATAATATACTATCATGCTATATATTCTATATTTTATTATATAATTATAATAAATATATTTATATAACATCATATATAGTATATAATTAATATAATATAATGTGATATATGTTATAATTATATATTATATAATATATTACAATGTTTTATATATTTTTTCCATAAAATTTATCACAGTAGTGGGGATTGCAATCCACAGGTAGGTGACACTTGACTGAGAAAAAGAAGTAGGAACCTTCCTCCTTCCCTTGCCAGCAGACCACGGAGCTTCCTCAAAATTCTGGAGCAACAGAATTTAGAACCAAACGTTCCCTCATTCAACTTCTTTTTATCCAATACTTGATAGAAATACTTCTTTTTATCTTCCTACTTGATAGAAATGGCTCTGTTTAGGGTCAGTGGGTCAGTCAGGCTCGGCTTGTAATCATGAATCACAAAAAACTGGCAGGCTTAAGTAAGATACAGTGCTGGGGGCGGGGGCTGCTTGAGAAATGGTTTTATGATTAAGAGCACTGGATGCTCTTCTAGAGGACCTAGGTTCAATTCCAGGCATGCACATGACAGCTCACAGCCGTCTGTAACTTCAGTTCCAGCAGATTTGAAGTTAGTTATATATGTCTGGGGATGTCCTTAGTTGGCTGGCACACCAGGGTTCATCCCGGGGGGCCTCATAGAGCAGGTACGATGCCAGACCTAGTATCCCACAATCCAGGAGATAAAGAAACCAAAGCCAGCAGCTCAGCTCTACAGCAAATCCCAGCCTGGGCTACATGTGCCCTTCCTCAGAAGAACAAAGAAACAAGAACACAAAGGTCCCCCTTGAAGGAGTCCTTCCCAAGGACCTCCATTCCAGTTACCTGACCGGCCCTTTGCTTAATGCTGTATGCGGAGGCTGTCTCAAAAGAGGATGCTAGGCTGTTTGTTTACAAACAGAATGAAGGGGTTTAGTTAGACTATCTAGGTGTTCTTTATGACTAGTGAGCAGACAGAGAGGAAATGAAAGGCCAGTGGTCTGGCTGTAAGGGAACCCTGGAGCAGCCCTTCACACCTCACAGGGAAATCCTCAATTGCTTAGTGAGTGCCTGAGACTCATTGAAGTCCCTCCTCACAAGCTCTCAGAGGCTCAGAATGTTGAGCCTTCAGTCTCAGGGTTACTGAGGTCAGTCAGTGCCAGCCTGGAATGACAGTCTATGATCCCAGTTCAAGGATGGTGTCAGCACATGGCGAGGGACAGGTTCTGTGTACAAATGCCTGGGGAAGGAAAATAACCCTCAATTCCCCATGGCAAGGAGATGAAGCTGGCATTCTCAGGACTCCACATCAGTAAACTGTGTCTTTTATAAGGCTACCAGGGTCCCCTCAGTAAGAAAAACCTGCCTGGGTGCTGGCAGTTCTCCAGTGTCCTCCACCTCTTTGTTTTGACTCCTGACCCAGGAGTTCAATGTGACTCCAAAATTTGCTTGCCAGCCTCCTTGCTTCAGGGAACACACACACACACACACACACACACACACACACACACACACACTGGTGCTCCCGCTCAATCACCAGTTTCCCAGCTCAGCAATCTTATTTGGGTCAAATGTAATTTGTGCATGTGTAATTTGGTAACGCGTGCTGCCCAAAGCAGATTGAGTGCCCTTTAGAAGTGACAGCTCCGTGCGAATAAGAGCCTGCCTTCCTTCCTTCTTTCCTTCCACCCTCCCTCTCTTCCTCCCTCCTTCTCTCCCTCCCTTCCCACGACCTGGCTGTGATTCCCATGGGATAGAATGGAAGCCCGAAGAAGACCATGTCCGGTTTTTGGCTAGCTTGGCTTTGTAAAAATACAGCCTTAAAGGTGGAATAACCATCATTTCCTCTGGCCAGTGGTCGGATGCACCCAAGAAAGAGCGGCATTGCTTTATTTTTATAATTCTGTTCCCAAACTTCTTAGATCTGGGATATTCCTCATAGGGAAGTGTGTGCGCGTGTCCCAGGATGCGATCTAAGAACAATACGTTTCCCTACTGCACTGGGTTCACCTGCCTCCTCCTAAGTACTGAATTCTTAGGGTGGCTTTCTCGGAAGCAACTTGTCACCTCCGCGCAACAATTCTGGAGCCCTGTTTCTGGGCACCTCCGAGATGAGTCCTGAACTAAACAGGAGGACATTGTGGTTCCAGCCCACCCTCCCTGCGGACCATGCTCCCACGTCCTGCAGCAGCCCAGTGACAGCACCACAAGCCCGCAGCTCAAGCCCTTCCCTGTCCTGGAGCTCCTTACCTGGTCCCTGCGCTGACTCAGAGCCCTGGGCTCAGGAACGCCACCAGCGCGAGTCAGATCCTAGCACCGGACAGTCGTTTCCCCCTCGGGATAGAGTAACTCAGAGGTAGGTTGAGCATGCGGCCTCTTAAAAATCTACCTTTAGGCTGGACCCTCCCCTCCTCGGCTTGCTGTGCAGGAGGGACAGGGGAGGAGCGTTTGGCCCGGCCTCCTGACAGCTTCTAGCTGCTACGACTCAGGCTCACACAGCACTAGCTCCAGGACCAGCCAGGACCTCCTCAAGCGCCCATGCGTGGATCCTGATTGTGCCTGGGCGTAGGCTTCTAGATTCCTAATCTGACACCCGATTCTCACCCAGGTTCGCGACGAGCTGTGCCCACCCCACAAGCCTATCGTTCTAGTTCCATCCTGTTCTCCAAACCGCAAAGTTCACGGAATCACTGAACTCCGGTCGAGAATCTTTAAGGTTTTGCGCAGCTCACATTTTGAAACTTTTGTGCCCAGAATCCCGCTTCACTCTTTGAGGAGATTACGCTCCAGGCTAAAAGGCTTACCCCTACCCGGCTTTCTTTCTTTGCTGATTTTGAGGGACATAGTAATTGTAGAGTCGGTCTCATAGCTCAGTCTGACTAGGTTATCGACGCTTGCTGTAAAAACATTTCCATACAAACACAAATATTCCCTCCAAGAGTGGGTGTGGGGATGGAGATGTGAAAGGTTCAATAGAGGAGCAGAAATTTGGAAGGTTCTTGAGGGCTCCTTCCCAGAGGTATAAAAAGTGTAAACAACTGGGGGGGGGGGCGGGGATTGGAGACTCTTAAGGACTGAAGAACAGAGGAGAGATTTGGCTTGCTAGGATGTATGCAAATGTGCGACGAGCTCCAGGGTTGTGGCTTTAATGAGTCATCGCTCTCACCCACGGTGTTGTGATGTTGTGTGGCAGTGATGCAGTTGCTCCTTCCTGCTCCTATGAGTAACCCTTCACCCATACTTCTGTTAGGAGCCCCAATAGGAACTCACTGGTTCATCAAGTTAGACACTGGGGACATTGCTCTATGGGTCTTGGTTCCCTTTCTGGGGTGCATTAACATGTGTGTTGTATCTCCCCACAGAGAGGTTTTCTCCTCAAACCCATCTTCCAATAATTTTTAAACATCTTCATCTAAAGCCATTTAGAAACTTTAGGGAAATTAGGTTGAAATTTATATGTTGTATTACAGTGTTATACTTCTGATTATTTTGGGTTAGGTTAAGTTCTCACTCAGTCTTTATGAGCTTTTAAACAATAATTTTCGGCAGGAGTGAGGGTGGAGAAATAGATGAATACAGAGTCGTCATAAAGGTACGGAAAGGACCTCAAAGTTGGAACAAGACACCAACCAAATTCTCAGCACCAAGGAGGTTCATTTGCCCTAGAGAGAGACAAATGGGTGTGTGTGTGTGTGTGTGTGTGTGTGTGTGTGTGTGTGTCTGAGACAGAGGACAAGGGAGAAGGGAAGAGAAATAAGAGAGAGGGGAGAAAGAGGTTAAGGGAGAGTAGGAAGGGGTATTTCCCCTAGAGGGCCAAATAAGAAAATAGACCTTGGTGTCTAGCTTTAGACATGTAATATAACAGTTTAGCAAGGCAGAGGGAATAGAGGAGAATGGCTCTGGCCCAGCAGAGCCAGGCTTGCCATGTTCAGGTCTCCTAGAGCCCCTTCAGATACAAACAAAATAACGAAGAACTCCTTGTAGGATATTTATAGAGGCCTGCAAATACTTGGTAGGGCACTTGCCTAGTATGCATGAAGTCCTAAAGAACCAGCCTGCCTCCATTTTAGTAAAGATAATCTAGGTTCACTCCCGTTTATGATTAAACCTCTGTTTCTCAAAGACTGGGCTATGCCCCACCTGTAACTGTGAAACTGAAACAGGAGAGCATTGTTAGACACTATTATTAAGTCTCCACTCCCTGCAAGAAGTGTCTGTTTCCTATGCCCAGTGTATCCTGAAAACCATGTTTTTCTGTCTACACTGAACTTGCAACTGCATGATCTATGTTCATTCCTTTGCCTTGCTAAAAACTCCTGAACCTGTGACATATGATTGCCCTCTTGCCTTATGGAAATATGCTTATCCAGATACTCTGATGACTCTCCTTCCACATGATATATTCTTGCACTTCTTTTTATTGCCTTCTTTTTAGCAGCCCAATATCCTGGCAGCTGTTTTCTGTCACACATTACCCCCACACAAACCCTAGAGCCCTGAGTCCCCTGCTCTAGGTACTAATAGCTAATTACCCCACAATAGGGGCCTCAAAAGCTGGTGAGGATCTGCTCGCTGAAATCCTGATTTTGGGAGAGGCAACTGACTGGCCAATCTAAATAAAGTTTACTTAATCAGAACATCATGGAAATGCTCCCCACCCCAACTCCTTCAGGTCTAGCGTAACTTTAACTACAGATGGTTCCGTAATGCCTGCTCCTGAAATGAACCATGCCTTTGTTTCAAAAGGTTATATGACCACCTACGCCGACAACCTTGTTATGACTGCCTGTTAATATGACTAATAGGTTTCTCCGCCAACTCAATATGCCAGTTCAAGGTGAATCAAGACTATAAAGGCAGGTTTATTAAGAGACAGCTCCCAGGCTGGTTCTCAGATCTCACAGGAGTTCAGTGGAGTTGAAAACCTGGGTTAAAGTTCTGGGGTTTCATAGAGCTTAGGCAAGGAGTGATAGCACGTCAGCTAGGAGCTATGATTGTGCCCATACATGGTTAAAAACTGAAGCCCTGGATGGTCCCTGTTGTGTGGGTTGCCAGAAACGGGAGACAAGGGATAATGATGTGTTAGACAGTGTTCTCCATGAAGGAGGAGATCAGAGAAGGAATGCAGATACGGTTTCCTGGCTTGTAGGGGGTGGAGAGGTGGAGAAGCCTGGGGGGGAGGGTGAGCAGGGGCTCCCCCTAACAATGACTACCTTGTTATTTCCACCTTGCAGCTATGTCTTCGTTTCAGGAAGGACTAACATGCTATGCTTAGGTTCTGGTTCTGTAACCTAGCCTCTTTGGCCCACCAAATCCCGTATTCGGAAACTCCTTGCCTCTGAGCTTTAAAAGCTTTGTCTTCTTCACCTCCAAGGCTCACCTCTGGACTGCTACCTTAGGAGGAGGTGCACCTGCACATTAATAGTAATAATAATAATAATAATAATAATAATAATAATAATAATAAAAACTTGTTTTAATTAATTGCTTTAATGAATTTGGCCATGATGATTTGGGCCCTTGGTCTTTCTCCTCCCATCTTTGGGATAAACAGGTTCAGCTATCAGTATCACGAAATAACATCTGTGGGGTTTAAACAAAGCCCAAACCCAAAGAGACAAACGAGGTTAAGAGACAACTGTAGCTCAAATGGGGCCAAATGAAGAGGTAAGGATCTGGAACTAGTATGGAATCTTCCTGGATATATGGGATGCCTTCCGCATCCCACATTGATCCGGTGATAGGTAAACTCCCTTCATAGAGCAGTCCAGCCATGTGCAGGGAGGAGAACAGAGAGGAAGGTCATCTGTGCTTAGAACCTGGGAGGGAGATGAAGAAGAGCCATGTTCACGGGCCACCACAGGGCAACTACACATATTAAATCAGAGCAGTTGGCAGAACACACAAGCTCTCTCTGAAAGCTCAAGCCAGACCAAATCTCAGTGTGGAGAGGCAGATAGACAGGAAGTGCCCTCCCTAGACAAGGAGCTATTGGCAATTGGTAGCTTCTGATAGAAGGACAGTCAGCTTTCTCTAACAATGATGTACACCAGTAGGTTAACTGTGCGCCAGTGGAAGTTCACACACCCATGAATGTGTGGGCGGCACAAATGGAGTTAACGTATGGGGGCGGGGGAGATGCAGAGTATCGTAGGTAGGGAAGGGGGTGTGGATCTGGGAAGAGTTATGAAAATGCTAAAAAAAATTAATGTAATATACTCATTTCCCTCAACGCTAATCAAAATAGAAAACTAGACATCAGACGTGGAAATTCTTTCATAAGCCTGTGGGGTATCCACCAGAGAAGACTGCTCTGGCTTGGGTTTTTAATAGCCAGCCATCCACTACACTGGGTGTTTAGGATCCCATATAACCCTGAGCCTTTCTCGGGGTAAGCTTTTAAGCACAAAACCCATGGTTTGGGTTGACATCTTTCAATTAAAAAAAAAAAAAAAAAAAAAAAAAAAGTTAGCCAGAGGCAGAACTACGTAAGTCAAAAGTAAGGTTAGTACATTTAGAGACTTTCCCAGAATTAGGGATTTTAATGGATCACTCAGTCTTTGTGTTCGTTTCAGCAAGTGGTGCGCTCCACATGCTGGTTTTAAGGCCTGAATGGTACTTCAATAGCGGCCTCAGTTGTGCTAAGGTCTGGGGCCCTGTTGGGTCTTAGTGACCCAGTCAAATCACGGACTCATCCTGCTTTAAAGAGGTGTAGTTGTTTCTAAGGACCATTAATTTTACTGAACAGGTACACAATTGGCCCATAGTTTAAGATACAGGGCTCTACTGGTAATTCATTCCAAATGAGAATTAAAGGCCCAGCCAATTCTGATAGCGAGTAGTTAGCCCTGGGTAACAAAAGAACAGAAACTTGTATTAATTACCTGGTTAATGTCTTTGTCTCTCTAAATTACTCCTGATTAATTAGCATGGAAACAATATTTTCTTTTTACCAAAGCCAGAGATAGCTTCCTTTATCTCACGGGAAGCAAGTCTTAGCCTCTCTAACTTTGTAGGGACTGAAACTTGTTTTGATACCTTCAGGTTCTCATCAGCCTGCCAACTTGGTTTGGAACGCATCAGAGGAGGCATATTTACTCAAACCATTAGTATATGCCCAGCAAGTAGTCTCAGGCTCGGTGATATCACTGTTTATCCAGACGAATTAACCTGGAAGGCAGAACAGCAGGCATCAGAATAAGGGGACGTGTATAGGTTAAAGGCTTTGGATGTTAGACAAGTTTTCAGCCCCTTGTAAGTCCGCTAATGTTAATTTTGACTGTCCCCAATCACAATGAATTTTGTCAGTCAGTGAGCTGATGGTCTGGGGTCTGGTTAGTTCCTTTCTATGTACCACAGAGGGTCAGAGGGTATATAACCATAACCAGTAATCCTAGCTGATTTCTGGGAAGAATTAACTAAGTGGTAGGCCTTGTCTAGAATGGAAAAGAGGGATGGGGGCCCTTAGCTTCCTGGCCTCTGGACCTGACTGTGTTTAGGAACCAAGGTCTGGAGACCTAAGTGGGACAATTTCTAGTAAATCTAGCCTCAGGGTCCCTCTCTGTGGCACAGAGTCTGAACCCCCAGGTTCTTCCTGTTTCCTAAGGGCCAGGATATTTTCAAGGGCTTTCACAGGAAGCCTTGGTTTCATAATCCCAAGTTTTGAATCTAAGTCTGAAGCTTTAGCTATTAACTGAGAGGTTTGGATATGAAAGCCAGGCTTTTATTGGACCCCATTGCTAGGAGAAAACCTAACTAAGGAATCCAAGCTCCTGGAGGAGCTTTTTAGCAGTTTCAGTCCCTGTAAGAAGTGCTTCTATCCACCCTCAAACGATATCTACAAAAATTAGCATGTATTTTTTATCCTCCCCTGGAAGACTAGATCTCAGTGAAATCAACTTTCCCAGAGTTTGCCAGATCAAGACGACCTTTCATTTAGACCCCATTCCTGGGTAAGGGTTCTCTGTTCTGGATTTATTCAAGCACAAACCTGGCATACGGCTGAGACATCACACTAGGCTTTGTAGTCTAGGTATAACATACCTTGACCTGAGTGACTCAGAAAGTTTTGTAGACCCCAGATGAGTATGAAGTGGAAACTTCTGGTTTCTTTGGAGACTCAGTTGTGTCCTGTGATGTTTTTGTGAAACTGTCTTATGAGAGTGCCATGGACCGGGGTTTCTTGCAGACAGCCCTTGTTCCACAGGGTGATGAGAGTTCTGGCCAGATGGGCAAGGGATTCGGCGGTGACAGACAGACATGACACAAAAAGTGTGTTATCTGAATGTATTTTCACAAAATAAAAATCAGGCTTATATAGTATACAGAAACAGAGGGAATGTCAGAGATCACATAGGCAGGTAGCAGTCACATAGTCAGTAAAATCAAATAGCCAGGTGTAAATGATTTCTTTGGAAGAACAATAGTGCTCTTCCCCGCTGGGCTATCTTGGCAACCCTAAGCAAACTCTCTTATGGTCAGAAGCAGGTAAGCACCAGGAGGTCCCATTCTAGCAGCTCCTGGGAATGGTTTGGCTTGTAACGCAAACATTAGTTCAGGAAGCTTTTCGACTACTCTCTTAATTTGTAAAGCAATTCTGCCTTGTGTGGTACTGCTCTTAGAGTAAACTATGTTTACAGATAGCAATAGTGTTTGTCTACTATCTCTAACTCTGGAGACACCCTGTCTGATAAGGCAGCTTCCTTGTGGGAATCAGTAGGCAACAATGCCTGACCTTTATTGCTAATTCTAGGGACTCCCTGTCTGCTAAGGCAGCTTCCCTTGTAAAAATTCCAAGCTAATAACAGCTAGGAAATCAATTAGGATCATTGAAACACTGTGGAGGCCAGGAAACAATGTTAAATCTCAATTTTAGCTATAACAAAATATTTCTTAGGGAACCTTTATGCCTGAATAAAGAAAGCAAGCAGATCTCTCCACAGACTTTAGCAGAGATCAATCTGGAACACATCTTGAGTTAGCAGATGCCAACGACTGACTGAATATCCAGGAGGCACAAACTCCCTTTGAAGTCATAACGCCTCTTGTTCATGATCAGGCTTTTAGCCCTGATACTGTAGACCTTACTGGGGTAGACGAGTGGGCCCAGCATGAGAGGATGTTTTTGGTTGGACAGACAGGTAGGAAGATGTTTTGTTGAGAACAGACATGTGGTGTTTTTCTGGAAGCAGCTTGGAAAAAGGACATGTGATGTTTTGCTGGAGTGGATGCTTGAGAGAGCACATGATGTTTGGAAAGGGTGTAAATATAACCCAACAGAGAGTGGGCAGTGCTGTGTGGTATTGGTTCACCTTGCCACTCTTTGCTGGTCATCATTTGTTGTGACTTCATAGAGAGAAATGCACCCAGAAAACATTCTGGTGGTATTCTGATGGCTTCTTGCTGCATCTGCTAACTTCTGGCAGAGCCTGTCGGTTTCTTCTGGCTCAACCTGCCCTTGCTGATTCACAAATGGTGTTTGTGAATGGATGGAGCTGCCGCTGCTGATTCATATGAACTGAACTGCTGGTATCCTGACAGCGCAGATTAAAATTGCTCCAAAGAACTATTTCTACACATCCTCCTCTGCTCTATTAACCTTTCCTTTCTACTACTTATGGACCTGCTAGGGCTAGAGTCGAAGTTAGAGCTGTTTAGCCTCAGGCGCCTTTGGTTTAGTCTCAGTCCACATTAGGGCTCAGTGCCCAGTTTGTGTGTTGGTGTGTGGAGGTCGTGCTATTTCTTGCAAACTCTGGTCCAGAGGTAGCAATACCTAGCTGCACCGAGGGACTCCTGAGCCTGTCTCTTAGTTTTTGGAGTTGCCATATGAAGGCTGATGGCAGCAATCCTACACTGAGACAGGCTCATTGTGTCTCCCCTCAGCTGGGAGCCAAGATAGGTAGCCTCTGATGTACAAAGTTGGACTTTCTTAGCTGACATTTTGTAGCCTCAGGTCTATAACTCTGGAAGAAGTCACTTGGCAGCCCTTTTATAAAATATTTTCTAGGAAAACCTGTCACAGAAGAAAAGGATATCAGCATTTAGTGTCTCATTAAATAGGATTGGAGAATTTTTTTTAATTAGATATTTTCTTTATTTACATGTACATTTTCCCTTTCCCAGGTTCCCCTCCAAAACAAACAAACAAACAAACAAACAAAAACAAGAACAAACCCCTTTTGCCTCCCCCTTCCCCATGCCTGTCACCCCACCCTCTCCCACTTATTGGCCCTGGCATTCCCCTACACTGGGGCACAAAACCTTCACAAGGTCGAGGTCCTTTACTCCTATTGATGATCAAATTTGCAATCCTCTACTATATACCTGCTGCCAATACATTCAATCCCACCCTGTATAGTCCTTGATTGGTGGCTGAGTCCCTGGGAGCTCTGAGGGTACTAGTTAGTAATTGTTGTTCGTCCTAAGGGGCTACAAACCCTTCAACTCCATAGAACCTTTCTCTAACTCCTTCATTGGGGACCGTGTACTCAGTTCAATGAATGGTTGTGAGCCTCTACATCTGTATTAGTCAGGTATTGTCAGAGCCTCTTAGGAGATAGCTATATACTTGTCCTTCCTTCCGTCTCTGCTCCATAGTTAATCTCTGCCACTCTTTCTGTGGGTGTTTGATTCCCCTTTTTAAGAAGGAATGAAATGTCCACCTTTTAGTCTTCCTTCTTCTTAAGTTTCTTGTGGTTTGTGGGTCGTTCTTCCTGTATAGATTGGAGAATTTTTAAATCTTGGGGAAAGCAGGTCCATGGAAGTTGACTGCTGCATCCTCCCTCTGAGCTTGTCCATTTCAAAGCAAAGATGGGTTGGCTCACCTCTGCTAATGGGAGGTTGAAGAGCACATCTTTCAGGTTCAAGACAGCATATGCCTGTTTCTCTGGAAGAATCAGATTTATGGAAATCAGAAGTCCCAGATTTCTTCACAGGCAGGAGAGGTGTATTTCAGGGTAGCTGACAGGGCTGTCTCTCCAAGCCAGGCAATATGGACCTCAATTCCACCCTTTTATTTCCAGGGTTATTGGGTGTAATTTAATCTGGTTAGGAGTAGCTTAACTGGTTAATAAGAATTTAGGGTTGAGCCAGTCCTGGGGGTTGGGGAGTTGATTACTACCCAAGCCCCCAGGAATCTTTGTTGTAAGTCTGAGAGATAGCTGTACTATATCTCGGATTGGAGATAGAACTTTCATCTAGGAGATAGTCTTCTGACAGAGGGTAAGACACCAACATTTTGCTGAGTATCCATAGGTCTCACTGTGTTTGACCATTGTGATGGTTTGTATTGCATATGCTTGGCCTTGGGAGTGGCACTATTAGGAGGAGTGGCCTTGTTGGAGTAGGTGTGTCACTGTGCCAATGGGCTTAAGACCTTTACCCTAGCAGCCTGGAAGTCAATCTTCCACTAGCAGCCTTCAGATGAAGACGTAGAACTCTCAGCTCCACCTGCACCATGCCTGCCTGAATGCTGCCATGTTCCCTCCTTGATGATAATGAACTGAATCTTTGACCTGTAAGCCAGCCCCAATTAAATGTTGTCCTTGATAAGACTTGCCTTGGTCATGGTGTCTGTTCACAGCAGTAAAACCCTAAGACAGTCATCAAAAAATGTGACAATGTTTTTGAGTTTATGCGAAAGGTTTTGTCCCTCAACTGATTTTCTGTTGTTAAACACCTTTTGATCTATCTCCAACAACTGGAATCTACTTATACCTTTAAATTTTTCTGACTTTTTATAACTTTTTTCTACTATCTGGGGCCAACTGAGTGATGAAGGAAATCATTTTAGCAGTTGTCTTTAATTCTACTGAAAAGAATCTAGCAAAAATTGTTTAAAGTCTCTTTGATCAGTGTTGGACAGAAGGGAAAATCCGTTCTGTTCAGTCTGGGTTGGTTAGCAGCAAATCCCTGCCCAACCCAGGAACTATTATTATTATTATTATTATTATTATTATTAT
>JADRCD010184928.1:34917-47562 GCA_019843815.1 Montemys delectorum | reverse complement strand
GAAAAAGAAAAAGAAAAAGAAAAAGAAAAAGAAAAAGAAAAAGAAAAGAAAAAGAAAAAGAAAAAGGAAGACCAAAGTATGGGACCTCTGGTCCTGCTTAGAAAGGGGGACAAAATACTCATGGAAGCAAATACAGAGACAAAGTGTGGAGCAGAGTCTGAAGGAAAGCTCCAAAGACTGCCCCACCTGGGGATCCATCCCATATACAGTCATGAAACACAGACACTATTATGGATGCCAAGAAGTGCATGCTAACCGGAGCCTGATATAGCTGTCTCCTGAGAGGTTCTTTCAGAGCCTGACAAATACAGAGGCAGATGCTTGCAGCCAATCATTGTACTGATCTCTGGGTCTCCAATGGAGGAGTTAGAGAAAAGAGTGAAGGAGCTGAAAGGGTTTGCAACCCTGTAGGAAGAACAATATCAACCAACTAGAGCTCCCAGGGTCTAAACCACCAGCCAAGGAGTACACATGGTGAGATCCATGGCTTTAGCCTTATATGAAGCAGAAGATGGCCTTGTCAGGCATCAATGGGAGAAGAGACCCTTGGTCCTGTGAAGGCTTGATGCTCCAGTGTAGGGGAATGCTAGGGCAGGGAGGAGGGAGTAGGTAGGTGGGTAGGGTTATGCCCTTAGAGTATCAGGAGGTTGGGTGATGGAATTGGGGACTCCTGGGGGGACAAATCGGGAAAGGGGATAACATTTGAAATGTAAATAAATAAAATATCCAACTTTAAAAAAAAAAAAGAAAATGGGCTGCAAGAGAAGCTGCATTAAGTGGTGATGATCTTCTTAAGGATGATACTCACTTAAGGAAATGAGGAATTCTTGAAGAATTGACTGATTTTAAGGCTAGAACAGAAAAGATACAGTTAAGCCTGAAACACCATATGCCAGCAATTATGTGTGAAAGTGAAAGTGCTCAAAAGTGTTGGAGAAGTGTCAAAGGACGCAGCAATTAGCCTGAATGTGCTCTCCCTAGCCAAATCCCAGTCACTTTGAACAATTAATGACAGTAATAGATTATTACTCATTTAATAAAAACAAATATCTCATTTGGTACTAACATACAAATTGATACATTCATATAAGAAGACATGCTAAAACTTTAAATTATTTTAACATTACTAATAATTCTAAATAGAAGATGGAGTTTGAAAATCACCTTTAGCAATCATCATAAAAATTACACTGGCAATAAACAGCAACAGATGTAATACTGATGGGTGAAATAATGATGAGAAGATAATTTTATGCTTCCAAATTATCTCCCTCCAAATATACTTAATAATTTTAAAAATGAAATAAACATCCTGTACAGAAACCTGGCAGTCACCTCTATATTCAAGTGATTAAAAGTTTTTTGTACTAGAAGAAGTCAGAATTACTTATCTTCTGATGGAATTCACAGAGAAATGCACAATATCAGCTATCTTCATTTTCTTTCAAAATATGTAACCTGAATCTAATTAACCATTTTGAAATATGAAACAGACCCAAAATGAAGCACAATCTGGCTATACTCCTGAAAGAAAAATGTTAACACAATGGAAGACCCTAACGGATTTCAGAATAAAAATTCAAGTGTGGTAAAGAAACAAGTTTTTTATATATGATATTTTGATTGCACCCCACACCAGGAGGATATAACATTAAAAGACTATTGAAAAATTTGGTCCTGACCTGTCAGTAAGAGAAAAAAAAATATTTTAGTAGGATACACTAGTAAGCAATTTAATACAATGTAATGTGCCTGATTATAAAGATTGTACACAGAATTATTTAGTTTTTCAAGGCCATTATAAATAAATCCACCCTAGAATTCATAGACAATATAGACATGTAGACCAGTCATCATTGAGGAACAAAAAGAAAAAGCAAAAGATGAAGTAAAAATAAGCTGTGATATATAATTCTTAAAACATCAATTATGTTTCTTTTTTAGATTTTTTAATATTATTTTATGACTGTGAATGTTTTGCTTGAATGCATGTCTATATATCATGTGCATCTTGAATATGGACTTATGGATGGTTTTCAATCACCTATGCTGATTTGATCTCAACCTGTCTCCACTAAAAGAATAATTCCTCAGCCATTTCTCCATGATCCCATGAAATATTTTAGCTACTACACTAGTGGATTCCAGTAATACCATCATTTTTTGAACTAGCCTTGCAACACTTCTACTCATTAAACACAATATAAAAAGTATAAATAATACAGACATGAATATTGTGGGTTAAAAATAGAAATGTTCAATGACTCAACCAAAAAATGGCTGCATTCATGCATATATTTCTTTATATTAAATGTTTAAATATTTATTTCTTTCAGTTAGAGTATAGATAAGTGGGCTTCACTACAATATTTTAATACATCTCTATCATTATACTTGAATATATTATTGATGGCAGAAAATTATGTCTGTAAACATAATCTTTTCTTATATGAGAAATGAGTAATTTGAGCCTTATAGATACATTATATTAAGTATAATATCATACTATATAACATTTCAACTTCATAAGTTTCCTTGTCCTAGTTCACTTGTCTGCTATTGTCATAAAAATTCTGACAAAAACCAATTTGGGGAGAAATGGGTTTATTTCATACTTCCAGGTCATTATCCATCATTGAGAGAACTCAAGTTACACCACTCAGAATGGAAAAGATCAAAAACTCAGGTGACAGCACATGTTGGTTAGGATGTGGAGAAAGAGGAACACTCCTCCACTGCTGGTGGGGTTGTAAACTGGTACAACCACTCTGGAAATCAATCTGGATGTTCCTCAGAAAATCGGAAATGCATCTACCTGAAGACTTAGTTATACCATATATCCAACAGATGCCCTACCACGCTTAAGGGGCACATGTTCCACTACGTTGATTGCAATGTTATCTGTGATAACCAGAAGCTGGGAACAAGCCACAACAGAAGAATGCTTAGAGAAAATGTGGTTCATTTACACAATGGAATACTATTCAGCTATTAAGAATGAGGACATCTTCCTTCTTCTTAAGTTTCTTGTGGTTTGGGTGGACATTTCATTCCTTCTTAAAAAGGGGAATCAAATACCCACAGAAGGAGTGGCAGAGATTAACTATGGAGCAGAGACTGAAGGAAGGACAAGCATCTAGCTATCTCCTGAGAGGCTTTGACAATACCTGACTAATACAGATGTAGAGGCTCACAGCCATTCATTGAACTGAGTACACTGTCCCCAATGAAGGAGTTAGAGAAAGAACTTCAGCTATGGAGCTGAAGGGTTTGCAGCCCCTTAGGACGAACAACAATTACTAACTAGTACCCTCAGAGCTCCCAGGGACTCAACCACCAATCAAGGACTATACAGGGTGAGACTGAATGTT
Organism: Montemys delectorum; assembly: GCA_019843815.1. Taxonomy (NCBI): domain Eukaryota; kingdom Metazoa; phylum Chordata; class Mammalia; order Rodentia; family Muridae; genus Montemys; species Montemys delectorum. The sequence goes on along the minus strand of JADRCD010184928.1, from coordinate 44,191 downwards.
CTGGCAGCATATGTATAGTAGAGGATCGCAAATTCGATCATCAATGGGAGGAAGGGACCTCAGCCTTGTGAAGGTTCTATGCCCCAGTGTAGGGGAATGCCAAGGCCAATAAGTGGGAGAGGGTGGAGTGGCAGGCATGGGGAGAGGGGAGGCAAAAGGGGTTTGTTCTTGTTGTTTTTGTTTGTTTGTTTGTTTTTTGGAGGGGAACCTGGGAAAGGAAAAATTTACATGTAAATAAAGAAAATATCTAATAAAAAAAAAAGAAAAAAAAAAGAATGAGGACATCATGAGTTTTGCAGACAAATGGATGGAAGTAGAAAATATCATCCTGAATGATATAACTCAGATCCAAAAGGACATGCATGGCATGTACTCACTAATAAGTGGATATTAGCCAAAAAAAAAAGTAGATAATACTCAGGATAAGATACAAAGAATGCAAGATAGTTTACAAGCTGAAGGACCCAAGTAAGGATGCCTCAATTCCACTTGGGAGGGAGAAGAAAGAAATCACAGGAGAGGGGAGGGAGGGACCTAGGTGAGAAAGGTGAAAGGGAAGGGAAAGGAAGAGAAAAAAAGAAGTCAAGGAAGGATCCTGAAGGCAGAAACTATGGAAGAAGCTTAATCATTGACTTGCTGTGTCTATTTTGCAGTGGTTGCTTTATGTTGTAGCCCATGACCCTCTGCCCACAGTGGGATGGATCTGTTTATGTCATTTATCAATCAAGAAAATGCCCCAGACATGGCCACAGGCTCATTTTTTTCAAGGAGATTCTTCAACTAAGATTCCCTTTTCCTAAATTATTTATTTATTTATTTATTTATTTATTTATTTATTTATTATTCACGTTACATCTCACTCGCTCTTTTAGGAGATTTAGGGTATTTGATTTTATGTTGAGGTCTTTGATCCACTATATAATTCTTTCTGGTGTCAAGTTGACAGTGAAAAGTGTCCACTCTTGATACACTTTACATTTCTATTCTCTTTAGGCAATCTTCTAAAAGATCCTTATTATCCTTCTACTCAGTAACCAGATAGAGTCAATGAGTCTGCCACTTCTTAGACAAAATACTTATGTTTTATCTAATTTGCTTATGTCTAACTAGAAGGTTTTGTTCTTTACTATATGTTTTCTAAAATTTGTGTTGTTGAGAGGAATCTTTCACAGAAGTCCCCACATTTTTGCATAAGGAAATACAAAGGATAAAACAAAGATAGAGTAGACAAATACTATAAATACTCATTACTCTGATTTGAGCAATACAAATTGAAAACCTGTACTGCTATCATGTTATATACTAATAGTTTTCAATAAATTGATAATGATACAAATATAACAAAATAGAGAGATTCATACTTGTAGTACTTAGCTTACTAGGAATTAGAAGTTATTGAACCTAACCTTTTCTGAATTTTGGCCTCTGAGCAGAAGTTTGTGAGAAGTTCCCTTCTTGGTTGATTAGCAATGATGTTAAAGTTTTGTTTCAAGTTAAACAATGTTCTCATTAATAAGTTGTACACAATATTTTCAGAGGCTTGACAATTGATGATTTTCAGATTCAGAGATTTCTATATTGCCTGAAATGGAACATTATGATTTATATTTTTATTCTCTTAGAATATAAGAGGATATCATGGGGGAAAGAAAATGTGACAATTTACTGGGGGTGTTTGCTCATGAAAATACTTTAAATATATTTCATATGGAAAGAAAATATGCTAATGTAGTTTGTCTATATTATATTGATTTAGTAACACGCATGAACATCAACACAGGAAGTTAATATTACAATATATAATAAGCTCTTATGACAAGAGAGAAAGACAGCTCAACCTCATGGAGAATGGCTAGCATGATGAAGTTTTCAGAGAACATTAAATCTCTTCACTATACATGTGTATAACTATGATTCACTTCAAATATATCACAGTGCGATTATTACGGCAAATAATAATAGCATCCTATACATCATATTTCAATGAAGTTTTAAAATAATTTTTAAATGACTCACATACAATGTCACATCTGTATAAAATAATGTTGAATTAAAAAATCAATTCACAATAGAGTTTGTAAAATATGTTTCCATGTGAAAGGTGACAAAATTTTAAAATGTAATTTCTGAATTCCTATTCATTTAACTTAATACAGTATACAAAATCAATGTGTACTATATATACATTAGCATGTTTATAAAATTACTTAGGCTAGGAGAAACTAACATGAAATGTATCAAAAAATATAAAAAAGAAATTCTGCATTTTTTTAGAATAATGATCTTCACATTGATGTGACAGATATTTGTTAAACATACATTTATCACCCCATTATGCATTTTATTGGATGTTATTTTGAAAACCCTTCAATTTTTCCGTAAATAATTTAAAATGCATATCCTTTGAAAATTCTTCAAAATCTACACAGAGTATTAGCTATTGAGTAGTTTTTCATTTATTTTTGAGATTAAAATATGATCAGACCATTTCTTCTCCCACAAAACTCTCCCCTAAAGATACAGAATACAGGTAAATTTAGTTTACATTCTGTAATTTTAAAGCCCAATAGCTAATGAAAAAGCTGCTTGCTATCTTGATGACCCCTTTAAGTAATAGAAATTATAAATTTAAAAAGACACAATAGGAGCAGGGGGATGGGATTGGGAGTTTCTGGGGGAGGAAATCTGGAAAGGGGATAACATTTGACATATAAATAAATAAAATATCCAATATATATAAGAAAGGAATTTAGAACCTTAAGGTATAGAGACCATGTTGTGTACTAGAATTGGGGTAGGGTTCAAAGAGATATCACTTTGACCAGAACTGTATGTTTACATATATCATATTTTTAAAAGTAGACATGAAAATTTAATTATATATCCTCATGTTGCCTATTCCAAAGAGACATTCATACCTACATTATCATTTTATATTTATTTTACCTGTGTGGATTTATTGATTAAATATATTTTCGTCCTTTCACAACAATTTTTAAGATTAATTTCATTAGGAAGGAACAAAATGAACTGGGGTCAAGTTAACAACTTTAATTTACTTTTAATCCATTTGCTATTTAGTACAAGATGTGAATAACAAACCACAATCCCATGTGTACAGAGTCTGTATATAAGTAAGAAAAAGGCAAATTATAATAAAAATACAAAACAATATCAACTAACCAGACCCCACGAGAGCTTCCAGGGACTAAACAATCAACCAAAGAGTACACATGGAGGGACCCATGACTCCAGCTGCATATGTATCAGAGGATGGCCTTGATATCAATGGAAGGGGAGGCCCTTAGTCCTGTGGAGGCTTGATTATCATCAAGGTGCTGAGGTAGGAGTTGGTGGGTGGATGGAGTAACACCCTCATAGAGGCAGAGGGAGGAGGAGGGGATAGGGAGTTTGCAGAAAGGAAACTAGGAAGGGAGATAACATTTGAAAAGTAAATTAATAAAATAACTGATAAATTATAGAAAAAAGAAAAAAATATAATTTTAAGGGACAAATTAAACACCTTCTAGAAATAAATTTCATTCAGATATTACTTGAAGGAATATAAGTGATGATGAGCTAATCTCACAAATTATGCACTTTCAATTCATATTTTGGTGTTATGTCCTCACACATTATTTGCCAGGATTGGCGGTATAAGTGTGTCTCTTACTCTCACAGTGCCCTTTGACCTCATTGTGAGTAAGATAACTAAGACAATACACCTGCTTCACACTGCTGAGGGCAGGATATAAGTGGAGAGCATGTTTCCCTACAGGCTGCCATCTCACTGATGAGGCTTTGACACTGACCAATTCTTTTTTTTTTTTTTCACAATAGTGCATTTTTTATATTAGATATTTTCTTTATTTACATGTACATTTTCCCTTTCCCAGGTTCCCCTCCAAAAAACAAACAAACAAAAACAACAAGAACAAACCCCTTTTGCCTCCCCGCTCCCCATGCCTGCCACCCCACCCTCTCCCACTTATTGGCCCTGGCATTCCCCTACACTGGGGCACAAAACCTTCACAAGGCCGAGGTCCTTTACTCCTATTGATGATCGAATTTGCAATCCTCTACTATATACCTGCTGCCAGTACATTCAATCCTACCCTGTATAGTCCTTGATTGGTGGTTGGGTCCCTGGGAGCTCTGAAGGTACTAGTTAGTAATTGTTGTTCGTCCTAAGGGGCTGCAAACCCTTCAGCTCCATAGAACCTTTCTCTAACTCCTTCATTGGGGACCATGTACTCAGTTCAATGAATGGCTGTGAGCCTCTACATCTGTATTAGTCAGGTATTGTCAGAGCCTCTTAGGAGATAGCTATATGCTTGTCCTTCCTTCAGTCTCTGCTCCATAGTTAATCTCTGCCACTCCTTCTGTGGGTATTTGATTCCCCTTTTTAAGAAGGAATGAAATGTCCACCTTTTGGTCTTCCTTCTTCTTAGGTTTTTTGTGGCTTGTGTGTTGTTCTTCCTGTATTCCAAACTTCTGGGCTAATAACCACTTATCAGAGAATGCATACCATCTGTGTTCTTTTGTGATTGGGTTACCTCACTCAGGATGATACTCTCCAGATCCATCCATTTCCCTAAGAATTTCATAAATTCATTGTTTTTAATAGCTGAGTAGTACTCCATTGTGTAGATAAATGTTGATAATTGCTGAATTCTTTTTAGTTCCTGTGGTCCAGCTTCAAGATGAGAAATAACCAGATTCTCTCCCACTTCCACATTTTAACTTCTCATCTGGGGATTTCAGCAGTGTTGCTCCTACTTTCAACTTTGGAAAGTAAGGTGAGACTAATTTTTTAATTTTTCACTATAGATATGCAGTTCATGCTATGGAGTCTAATTTTTTTTTAAGCCATATGTTGCCTTTGGCTGTCTCTGTCCCACTGTCTTTTTCAAGAATTCTTCCTATCATCTTCACATACACAGATATTTATACTCACCTGATTACTTCCACTCTGTACAGAGGGCATGCCTTGATATCATGGAAGTGTGAAGGGGCAGGGTAGATGAGGGGTCCTTTTTGTACCTGAGACACTCAGCCTTCATAATAACTCAGCCAGAATAGTCTATAATGTAAAACCAGTTAACATCATAAGAGTATGTATGTAAACTTCAACTTCAACGAGTTTACCCCTAAAAAGCTTGAAAATAAGGCTACTGGATGCTTAGAGAAATATAGAGGCAAGATAAAAAAAAATTCGGGTGTTTTAAAGCATTATAAATGGTATGTGGCACTAATATATAATTACTGGTTTGTTCAAATTAAAAGAGGGAAATATATAACAAATAGTACTCATAATAAAAATACAAAAGTTTTAGGAAAATATGTCCAAGAACTTAGGGCAAATTAGGTTTTACTTTGTCCTTAATTTGGTATGCTTCCAGAGATTAAGGCCTCAAGAAAGAATAAATAACCACATACTCAAAAGAAAGAGTGTAAGATAAAAGAAAAGGTTATTCAAAGTGTATTTGTTTGTTGAGAATGCCACTGTTTAAGGATCATGCATGAAACCCTGGACATGACTCCAGCAAAATAGAACAGAGGTGATCACAGACAGATATACCTGTAGTTTTGGAACTTAGGAGGCATATTCAGTAGTTTCAAAAGGTTTGCTGTTATTGTAGAGTACATATGGAGTTCCAGGCTAGCTTGGGATACAGTAGACCAAGTCTCAGAGAAAAACCAAAAGTACAAAAGAGTGCAATGACATCAGTTTGAGAAGACATGATAACTCTTTGAAAGAGCTCAGCGCTAACATCGGCCTTGAGAGGACGATGGTGTGCTTTCAGGTCACAGCATTTAGAATTAACAATAAGTAAGGATGTTGGCAGAGATAAGTATCAAATAAAAACAGAAATAATTACTGCAGAAGTCTAGAGTAGCTCCATAAGTCTGGGAAATGAGCCAAGATAAAGCTTAGAGAAAGTATATTTTTTAAAATGATGGATAGGTTAAAGGAAATTTTGGTGCCAAAAAAGTATTGTGGCATTAATTCTTAATTTATCACTGTATCTCATAGAAGAAATTTACAAAAAAAAAATCACAGTTGGCTTATAAACTAATTTAAAATTCCTCAATTAATTTAACTTTTAAAATAAATATATAACTGCTTTTCTAATTAAAAAATAATTATAATCTAATTTATTTTTAAATAATTACATTAACAATCCAGCATCAATTAAGTTAATTTAATCTGTTAATGTATGTGAATTAACACAGGGATCTTTAATTTACATATAAGTACATAAATGTACCTTTGCTGGACTCCTCTAGAGATTCCAAGATACCCCATAATAAGTGAAAAGGAAGGCATTCATCATAGAATAGAGAAGTCTCTGAATGGGTCAAGGCAGAGGAGGATTCTAAATGAGCTGAAAACAAATGAAGTGCTTACATGTCCCAGACTATAGACACCAAAGAGGGTAAGGACAGCAGTGCAAAAGCCTGGCAAGTAAGTGCTCCCACCATGATGTAAGCAACTTCTGGGCAATGTATGAGGTATCAAAAAAGGAAAACAAATTGGAATGAATCGTAGAGATAGTTCCAAGGCTAAAGGTGCCTGCCAGCAAGACGGAGGACCCCAGTGTGATTACAGAAACCGTAGGGAAGGAGGATGTTCAATTCCACAGCTTCTCCTCTGACAATTTGTATATGAGTGGCATGGGATATGTGTGTGCACAATCCTCAACACACACTCCAAATAAAACAAATGTACTCAAAATAATTTCAAGGAATTTTAAGCAAAACAATTCCATATTAGTTTATAGAAAGATATGATATAAATTTTATTTCTGAGATAGCTCCTACCCCACAAAAAGTCAGACTAACATGTTAAATGAATGTTATCTTTTTATCTTCTATCTATCTATCTATCTATCTATCTATCTAATATATATTATCTATTTTCATTTATAGTTCTTATGTATCTCTATCATCTATCTATCTATCTATCTATCTATCTATCTATCTATCTATCTATCATCTATTTATCTACCATCTACCTATCTATCTTTCTATTATCTATCTATCATCTACCTACCCACTTAGCTGTGACCTGTGTATAAGTCAATTGTAAGTATATATTTTTTTCAAATCCTACTTTTAGTGATGGTTCTTAAATGCTTTAACCTTCCGTGTAACCCACCACCCACCGGAGGTAGTGGAAAAGGAAGGAAGTGGACCTATTTAGAAAGGTTCGTTGGAGTAACTCCCATCTGTGTTGTCTGAAAATCAGCGTTTCAGCTCACAGGTTAGCAGGCAGTGGCAGCTTGATCAACTCACAAACACCTGAGAGATGTACCAGCAGTCCAGTTCTGTAGAGTCTGGTTAGCAACACAGGTTAGCAACAACAGTGGCATGACCTAGCAGGAACAGCCAGGTCTCAGCCTTGGCTCAAGTCCTCAGGATGGATCAACAGAACAGTAGAAATTCTCAGCTGTGCCTCTCTCAGGGAATTGAAGACCAGGAACGATGTGAGACCCACAAGCATTGCATAGCCTAGCAGTACCAGCAAGCCAAGCTCTGTCTCCATCACTCCATGGTATTCTATTTATACTCTCCAAATATCACACATCCTCCACTTGCCTTGCCTCAGCATGGCTCTGGGCTCAGCACAGGTCATGCTTCAGTACAGGTCTTGCCTGAGCATGTGCATCTAATCAGCCTGAGTCCTTAGAAGCAAGAAATTACAGCACACCACCAGAAGTGTTTTGGTGCATTCCCTTCTATGGCACTCTGTCAAAAACAGCTCAACTATGCAATGTAAGGCAGACCAACACATGTATGTTGTTAGCAAAGAAATTCTTCATCATGTGTCCTTTCACATGCTTGCTTTAGCAGAACATCCTCTCTCCTGTGTCTGCTTCATTCCTTCGTGTGTCGGCCTTGGTCTTTCACACCTGTGTCCACTTTAATGAAATGTTCCTTCATGTGTTCTCCCCAGCAAAACACCAATCAACTGACTTTCCAAAGAACACTTAAGTTTCCACTTCAGTAAATGGACAAGGTTTGTCTCCAATTACCATCTGGGTCCTTGGGAACAGATTGCCTGGCTTATCAACAAGTGTCTTAACCCACTGTGATATCTCACCAGCCCAGTATTCCAGAACACTAGTTAATTGTAATTGTATTGACTATAAACCAGAATTTATAGTTCTGTAATTTAGAAATTTCATATCTATATTTATTAAAGAAAATTTAACACAGAATTAAACACTAACAATTACAGTCATATTTTATTTTGCTAGTATTGTTACATTAAATTTGAAAATATATCTTTCACCTTACAAGGTCTATATTGGAGCAGTTATTAGTCTTGCCATTATTCATTAATGCCTCAGATTAAAGAAATTCTTCCACTTTGATGTAACAAATATTCACATAAAAGTATTGAAAAATAACAAGTAATTCATATATTATTAAGTCCATGGCTTAACTACACAGGCTGAATTTTTTACAGCACACTTAAATTAAGATTCCATTGGTTTTAAGATTAAGAAGAAAATTTTTCTTCTGAGAGTGAAGAAAATCAACAATTAAACACTATGAGCATCTTTCAGTAAAAGGAACTTCTAGTCAAGATCTTCATTCTTCCTGCACTGACAGTGAAGCATAGGGACTACAGCAAATGGCCTAGGAAATTTTCTCCAAAGAAATTTCCTTACTCAGAGTCTAGCCTTGAAATGAGAAGTTCTCTCTCAAAAGAAGAAATAAAAATATAGGATGTTCAAATATTAAAATCAGAGTCTGTCTTAGAAGGCTTAAACAAATCCCCAGAATATAAGAGTAGAGATGAGACAATGGTTGAAAAAGAGACAAGGAGAGATACTTTAGGAACATGTCTGAGTCTGTCTTACATTTAAGGCTGCAACTTAATTTTTCACTGCAATAAACGACAGAGAATATATACTACATGCCCAGTTCCACCAGTTCCACTAGGAAGAAGTTGTTTATCATGATGACAAGGTTGACAACTTGAATTTACCATGACCATACCCACACACACACACAAACAAAAAACAAACAGTGCATAAGAATATCAGCCCCTTCCATAGTAATTTCTTTCAGAAACAAACAAACAAACCAAGGTTCTCTCCTTTATGAATAGCTTTTCATCTTCTTTCTGTTTCTGCATCCAGACCAAATATACTAGTTGTTAGTATGTGCATGTTACACATACTTGTACATACGCATGAGCATGAGCATGTACCTGTGTGTGTGTGTGTGTGTGTGTGTGTGTGTGTGTGTGTGTGTGTGT